>JAODOK010010960.1:0-10388 GCA_027576575.1 Netuma bilineata | reverse complement strand
GTGTAACCAGGGGTTAGACACACGTACACAGAATACACAGAGTAGATACTTTTATTTTGAAACTTTTACTCGTCCTATCCATCTCGCGCAACTAGCTGCTCAACATCAGTAGCCAATCAGAGGCTGCGCAAGCCACGTTCGGGCGCGCGCTGCAGAACAAAACAGAGCCGCTAAGCTACGTTAGTCGTTGAAAACATCAAGAACAGTCAGTCACCTACCTGTCTGAGAGCTAGTAAGAAACTTTAAAAACCATCTAACGTTAACCGGAATAGAAGAAAACAAATGCTGTAACATCCCCCGAGACCCCATTAACCAGAAGAAGTCGGTAAGACAAGCTTATAACCTAAAAATAAGTATGGTTTTGATGTTAACCACCATCCGATGCTCACTGTAGTTCTCTGATGACAGGCAAACTGCCATTTTCGCCTAGAGACCCACACTGTGAGATTCACCAATCGATCAACGGTGAGAAATAAGCCATTATATCTATCCTGGTGCTGTTTTCCCACCTTATCTCCCGTACTAAACAAGTGTTATGTCCGTGTTGATGTTATGAATGCGCCGACATACCGAATAACGGTTGCCCACTCATACCCCGTAATGAGTGAATACAGTGGCTACGCTAGTGTTATGAATAAACTAATATGAATGGTGAAACGGTTGTAAACACATCCGTGATTTGGTAGCCTATTCATCTTGATGTGTTTATAACAGTTTAAAGGGAAAGTGTTTTACTTTCTTAATGACAATTTAAAGGGAGAGGAGAGTAATTTCATGTGTGTTTTGATTGTAATGTTCATTTGCACTATACAACGTATTGAAACTGTACTGTATTGTCACTGTACTGACTTTAGAGTAACTAGAGGGTAATTTTTAGTGCAATTTTCTCTTTCATGAATAGGCCTATTAGTGTAAGAGTAAATTAAGCACGCTTCTGTCACTTGATACCTCTAAGCTTTAGATCAGGAAGGGTATTTATATGTTATGTTTGTATTGTTATGTTATGGTCATGAAAGATGACACTTGGAATGTTACAATGTTATTTCATCTTAATTGGATTAGTCTGGTTACCTACTTGACTTAAGGAGTAACAGTCACATTAACGCCATGTTACTATGTGAGCACTTAAGAACATATAAACACTTAAACAATGTGCTTTGGACGTAATGAATGTTGTACAACTGAAGAAATTTAGATTTGTGAATGAGTCATGACAGTGTTAGATGTTACAGGGTACATCTTTTGACATGTGAATATTTTATATGATGCATCTTAGATTTAGTATAGAGTATTGATGTTGAATAGTGTTGAAATATATGTCCTCTGACCCTACTTTTTGTAGGTCAGGTTTTTTTGTGTAGTTCACAACAGTTTTGCACCACAACTGTCGTCCCGGATCCAGCGAATCACCCTGATGGCGAGCCGTCCTTTCCTGTGAACCTTTTGGACTACATACACACCTCCACACAAGTACTCTACAAGTACCATTTGAACTTGGGAACCAACTTCCCATTTTCTTTCCATTTTTTATTTTATTTCAGGGCCCTGGGGACAATTTATTTCTTTTCTTTCCATAGTGTGCACACTACTTTTATTTTATTATTTGGTTATCAATAACTTCTGTATGCAATATATACGGGTTCACCCAATATTTAGTTGGGTTAATTATAACTTTTTGGTATACAATATATGAGTATTAACTCAATCAAAATATAGCGTTGTTGTCTCATCATTGTTGCTTCTCATTGGCTCCTTCCGAATTTAGTTTCTTCTGATATTAGGTCCATAGTAGTAGTATTAGCATTTCTGAAATATATATATTTATATATTTACTGTAATTCACTTTCTTAATTGCAAAGCAAGGGTTACAGAAGTGGCGAGCCAGCCAGGAGCCAATTGTTTAAGCAGCAATATTGAGCAGCAATCTGTTATTACCAATATGGATTTTATACAGAAGTCTGGTGTCAAAATTCCAAATGCAGTTCTAGTTAGTGGAATAACTCAGGTACCCGAACAAGACGAACAAGCCCTTGATTTCCTTAAACAATATGGTAAAATTGATAGAGTACTTTTAGTTGAAGACCCACAGTCCGAATTCTTCCAAAACCTGATCGTTGAATATTTTAGCGGTTCAGCTATTGAAGCCTTAGAGCCTCACTTACCATACGCTTACACAACACAAGGTGAACTCCCAGCACTTTATGAAGTGAAACTACTAAGTAGTACATACACTACCAAAGTTGGCTGTAATGTTACCAAAACATACTTAACTGAGCTCAAGCGACTAGCTAAGATGAGTGGCAAAAATTATGGTGAGGTCTTAAAAGAAATGATGTCCCAAATAGGAGTAGACATAGAAGCCATGCAACACACAGTTGACGAGCCCACCTCTGCACATGTCGAGACCACAGCCCCATTCGTTCCAACTTATGAAGAACCACCCCACATCTCACTTCCCAATGTTACACCAAACGGCCATGGAGATGCTGATCATACCACACTAGCCAATGCTAAGAGAGCACCGTCCCTTTCCCTAAGCGACGTGAACCCACCTGACATCCAGAAGGTTGTGGTCGAACACATTGTATGGAGTCAAAACGCCTTCCCTCACATGCAGTCCCAAGTGAGACTCCGCTCCTTCTCTGGCAAGACCCCCATACCTAACCATGAAACTGACTACGACACATGGCGTACGCACATTGAACTTTTACAAAATGACCCCAGTATGTCACCCCTGCAGATATCGAGAAAGATCCTTGAAAACTTACTGCCACCAGCAGTGGATGTTGTTAAAGGCTTGCTGCCTGGATCACCGCCTACAGCCTACTTACAGCTGCTAGACTCAGCCTACGGCACGGTAGCGGATGGAGAGGAGCTCTTCGCCCAGTTCCTCAACACCCTACAAGACCCCGGGGAGAAGTCATCTGCTTACCTGCAACGACTCCAGTTGGCCCTAAACCATGCCACACGTCGAGGGGGAGTTACACACCAAGAGGGGGACAAGCACATTCTGAAGCAGTTCTGCCGGGGGTGTTGGGATAACACCCTGATCAGCACACTCCAGCTAGAGCAAATGAGAAACAGTCCACCCCACTTTTCAGACCTCCTGCTAATGATTCGCTCTGAAGAAGACCGACAGGAAGCAAAGTCCACCCGCATGAAGAGGCACATGGGCATCACGAAGCAGAAAGCTCAGGTTCACTTTCATGATGCGTATGTTTTTGAACCTGAGGAGAACACTGGTGCCATCAATGTGATTGAAGATCTGCGAAAACAAGTTGCCAGTCTGCAAAGCCAACTTACCACCTTCATGGCACAGAAAAAGACACAGGGCGCTAACCACAAGGGATCTGCAGGGAGGCCACAGAACAGAACGCCAAAGACAAACGGCCCAGATACCAGCATAAACAGTCAGTCTGTGAAACCATCCACAAACAAACCCCGGCCGTGGTACTGTTTCAACTGTGGTGAAGACGGCCACATCGCCCCCTGCTGCACTGACCCTGCCAACCCCCGCCTGGTAGCAGAGAAGAAAAGGCAATTACAGGAAAGACAGCAGCAGTGGGAAGCCCGAAATGCTTCCAATTTGCCTTTAAACGCTTAAAAGTTCCTGTTGTGGGACAGACAGGGGCTGAGGAGAGCCAACAGCGTCCCTCCAATGTAAGCCATGAAAACCATCTAATCAGTGAAAATAATGGAAGTAACGAGAACAGAACAAGTAATAGAAACAGGATAACCCATGAAAGCAGAACACGAGTGAACCACAACAAAGTTAAAGCACACACATTTACCACCCAGCCACATTCCCATCCATGCCATTCAAAGCGGAACCACCAGTTCCAACTCCCAAACCAACTGGTTGGCTCCAAGAGCACAGCTCAGGTGACTGTAAAGGGGGAAGAGATCAACTGCTTCCTTGACTCTGGGTCACAAGTCACCACAGTTCCTGAGTCCTTTTACAAGCAGTACTTCTCTGAACAACCCATTAAGCCACTGCATGACCTCTTGGAAGTTGAAGGAGCAAATGGCCAGTCCGTGCCTTACTTTGGCTACATCACCATAACTATCACCTTTCCGGAAGATTTCATAGGAGCCCCCATAGACGTAAACACACTCGCCTTAGTGGTCCCTGACACTTCACATTCCCTCCTACTCATAGGCACCAACACCTTAGACATACTCTTTGACATATACTCCAACACTGACACAACCAGTCGCCAGCCCCTCCCACATGGCTATGCAGTAGTCTTCAAAGTCATCGAGTTAAGACGGAAGCAGTCAAGCAACAACTCCCAGGGGGTGGTGAAGATGCAAGGCAAGACACCTCAACTCATTCCAGCCGGGGAAACTGTAGTGGTGGAGGGAGTCGCCCTTGTCAGCAGTTTTCAAGATGAGAAATCCGTGGTCATTGAGTACCCATCGTCGTCTCCTTTGCCAGGTGGCCTGCTAGTAAAATCCAGTCTGGTCGATTTCCCACAGCTACGGCCTCATAAACTGCCAGTTATCATCAGCAACGAATCTGACCATGACATTGTTATCCCTGCAAAGTGCACCATAGCAGAAATTAGTGCCTACCAGACCATTCTGCTGAAAGAACACAACGTGACTAAAGGGCCAAAATCTCCTCAAACCACCTCAGAGACCCAGTCATTCCCTGAGCTCAACTTAGATTTTGATTTCGGTAATTCCCCAGTCCCGCTTGAGTGGAAGCAACGCATCATCCAGCAGCTCAACAACATGCCAGAGGTGTTTGCGCAGCATGACCTGGACTTTGGACGGACAGACCAAGTGCGACACCAAATCAAACTCTCGGATGAAACCCCCTTCAAGCTACGTGCCAGACCAATCCACCCGCAGGACCTCGAAGCTGTCCGAAAGCACATCAAAGAGCTTCTGGATGCGGGAGTTATCAGGGAATCTGAGTCACCATTTGCATCCCCCATAGTCGTCGTCCGGAAAAAGAATGGCCAAGTCCGGCTGTGCATCGATTACAGACGTCTAAACCTCCAAACCATCAAAGACGCCTATAATCTTCCGAAGCTGGAGGATACGTTCTCAGCTCTCAATGGTGCACAGTGGTTCTCGGTCTTGGACTTAAAGTCGGGGTACTACCAGATCGAAGTCGACGAGAAGGACAAAGCAAAGACTGCCTTCGTGTGTCCACTCGGGTTCTGGGAGTTCAACCGACTGCCCCAAGGAGTGACAAACGCCCCCAGCACATTTCAACGATTGATGGAACGCTGTATGGGGGATATGCATTTAAAAGATGTCCTCGTCTTCCTTGATGATCTTATCGTATTCTCCAAAACCCTTGAGGAGCATGAAGAAAGACTTATGAAAGTCCTGACCCGTCTCAAAGAGTTCGGATTGAAGCTGTCCCCAGAAAAATGTGTGTTTTTCCAGACGTCCGTCCGTTACCTGGGGCATGTAGTCTCCAGAAATGGTGTCGAGACAGATCCTGAGAAGATCTCAGCCCTCAAGACGTGGCCTGTTCCCCAGACCCTACGAGACCTGAAGTCCTTCCTTGGTTTTGCGGGGTATTATCGAAGGTTTGTTAAGGGCTACTCCAGCATCGTGAAGCCCCTCCACAACCTGACCTCCGGCTACCCGCCATACCACAAGAAATGCCAAACAAAGCAGACAGACGCGAGACCAAAGACAGTCCAATACCTGAACCCCAAAGAGCCTTTTGGAAGCCGCTGGACACCAGATTGCCAGCAAGCCTTTGAGACAGTCATTCAGAGCCTCACTACAGCCCCTGTTCTAGCTTTCGCTGACCCTCAGAAACCCTACATACTTCACACCGATGCCAGTACCACCGGGCTCGGTGCTGTATTATACCAAGAGCAAGAAAACCAGCTTAGGGTCATAGGGTATGCAAGTAGGGGCCTGTCAAAAAGCGAGAGTCGCTACCCAGCGCACAAACTCGAGTTCCTGGCACTCAAGTGGTCTGTTACAGAGAAATTCAGCGACTACCTGTATGGCAACCATTTCACCGTTGTAACAGATAGCAACCCGCTGACTTACATCCTAACCTCAGCTAAACTTGACGCGACAAGCTACAGGTGGCTAGCTGCATTGTCCACGTACTCTTTCAAACTCCTCTACCGGCCAGGGAGACAGAATGGGGATGCAGATGGTCTATCACGCAGGCCGCATGGAATGCTGGCAGATGATGTCAAATCACAGAAGGAAAGAGAGCGCATACAGCAGTTCGCACAAGATCACCTCTCCGATCCAAATAACATCAATGGGGTGGATAACTCTGTTGTGAAGGCCATCTGTGAGAGACACCTTGCATTCAGCACCAGCCCTGATGTTGAGGGGGGAGGAGACACCGACAGTGTGGCCTTCGTGGAGACTCTTGCCGTGTCCTTCAGTGCTGTTCCTGAATGCTATGAACAAGAAGATCAGTTTGGAGGCCTTCCAACCATCCCCCATCTCTCTAGTAACGAGATAGCAGCTAAACAACGAGCAGACCAATGTATAAAGCACATCATCAATCAGATCGAACATGGGGACACGCCACCCCCCACTTTGCGCACCCAACTTTCTGATCTTCCACTCTTCCTCCGTGAACTTCCTCGTCTCGAGCTCCACAACAACATCCTCTTCAGGCGACGCCAAGTGGGATCCCAGAGAACGCATCAGCTTGTCCTTCCAGCCGAGCTCCGCAGCCAAGTGCTCACCAGTCTGCACGATCACATGGGCCACATGGGAGTCGACCGGACACTGGATCTCATAAGAACTCGATTCTACTGGCCAAAGATGGCGCAAGATGTGGAAGAGAAAGTGAGGACATGTGGCAGATGCGTGAGGAGAAAGGCGCGACCTGATAAAGCAGCCCCTTTGGTCAACATCAAGACCACACGACCCCTTGAGCTCCTTTGCATGGACTACTTGTCCCTTGAACCTGACAAAAGTGGGACCAAGGACATACTGGTTATCACTGATCACTTCACTAAATATGCGGTTGCGATTCCAACACCCAATCAAAGAGCCCGCACAGTAGCAAAGTGTCTGTGGGAGAACTTTATGGTGCACTATGGTATCCCTGAGAGATTACACAGTGACCAAGGTCCAGATTTCGAGTCCCGCACCATTAAAGAACTCTGTCGAGTGGCTGGCATCCACAAGGTTCGGACAACCCCATACCACCCCAGGGGTAACCCTGTAGAAAGGTTTAACCGAACCCTCCTCGACATGCTGGGCACTCTCCAAAACAAGGATAAGTCCTGTTGGCGCGACCATGTAAGACCATTAGTCCACGCCTACAATTGCACCCGGAATGATGTCACTGGCTTCACCCCGTATGAACTCATGTTCGGGCGCCAGCCCCGCCTACCTGTTGATCTCGCTTTCCAGTTGCCAGTGCAAGAAGGCCAGCACCCCTCTCACTCCGAGTATGTGCAAAACCTCAAGTCCCGTCTTAGAGAGAGCTACCAAGTGGCTATGGAGAAGGCTGCTAAGATTGCGCAGAAGAACAAGACAAGGTACGACAGGCATGTTACCGCTTCAGACCTGGAACCTGGAGATCGAGTGCTGGTCAGGAACGTTCGCATACGAGGGAAACAAAAGATCTCGGACAAATGGGAACCCACTGTCCATGTGGTGGTGAAAAGAGCAGGCACTCTCCCTGTATACACCGTTCAACCAGAAACTGGAAATGGTCCCCAAAGAACACTACACAGAGACCTATTGCTCCCATGTGGGTACCTACCTGCGGAGGAAACCAGTCAGCCTGTTCAGAAGCCAGTACCGCGCAGACCAAGAACTCGTGCAAAACCAGAAGTAGAAGAAGAGAGCTCCTCTGATGACGATGACTACTCGCTCATCCCTGCCTGGTTGAGTTCCCCTGTCCCTGTGGTCAGTGAGAGTTCTGCACATCCACACCTGACCCATATCCAAAGACCTCCACGTCCTTGTCCACCGAATGTTCAAAGCAGTAACAACCTACCCAAACTTGACATTCAATCTAACATACCTGATCTAAACTTACCTGACATGTCCAAAAGTAGTCCAGATAGTCCTATGATGCTTGAGTCTAGCCTTCATCAGAGTGATGCTGAACACTTGCCCACCGATAGTGACACACCCACTAATAGAGACATACCCACCGATAGAGACACATCACCTGATAGAGACCCACCAACTGAACAAGTAAATGATCCCGCCTCGATTCAACCTCATGCACTGGAGGGAACACAACCTTTAGTTTCCCCTGCAATGTCTGACCATGATGAGGAGAATGATGGTCTCAGAGCAGTAGAACCTGAGGAACAAAGAGAGGAAATGACAGGAAAGAATGGAACAGTGAGTAACCATGAGAACACAGACACTGATGAACCCCTAAGGAGATCTGAGCGCAACCGTCAACCCCCACGATGGCTTGACTATGCAGAGCTAGGAAATCCTTTGATCACAGTAGTGAAATCCTTCTTTCAAGGACTGTCCACAGCTTGGTCCGAAATGAGTGAAGATCCTGTCCAATCCCCCACCCCATCTCCTATAATTGCCGTGTAGCTGTCCACCTTGCACAGGGACGTGCATAGGTTCAGGAGGGGAGGATGTAACCAGGGGTTAGACACACGTACACAGAATACACAGAGTAGATACTTTTATTTTGAAACTTTTACTCGTCCTATCCATCTCGCGCAACTAGCTGCTCAACATCAGTAGCCAATCAGAGGCTGCGCAAGCCACGTTCGGGCGCGCGCTGCAGAACAAAACAGAGCCGCTAAGCTACGTTAGTCGTTGAAAACATCAAGAACAGTCAGTCACCTACCTGTCTGAGAGCTAGTAAGAAACTTTAAAAACCATCTAACGTTAACCGGAATAGAAGAAAACAAATGCTGTAACATCCCCCGAGACCCCATTAACCAGAAGAAGTCGGTAAGACAAGCTTATAACCTAAAAATAAGTATGGTTTTGATGTTAACCACCATCCGATGCTCACTGTAGTTCTCTGATGACAGGCAAACTGCCATTTTCGCCTAGAGACCCACACTGTGAGATTCACCAATCGATCAACGGTGAGAAATAAGCCATTATATCTATCCTGGTGCTGTTTTCCCACCTTATCTCCCGTACTAAACAAGTGTTATGTCCGTGTTGATGTTATGAATGCGCCGACATACCGAATAACGGTTGCCCACTCATACCCCGTAATGAGTGAATACAGTGGCTACGCTAGTGTTATGAATAAACTAATATGAATGGTGAAACGGTTGTAAACACATCCGTGATTTGGTAGCCTATTCATCTTGATGTGTTTATAACAGTTTAAAGGGAAAGTGTTTTACTTTCTTAATGACAATTTAAAGGGAGAGGAGAGTAATTTCATGTGTGTTTTGATTGTAATGTTCATTTGCACTATACAACGTATTGAAACTGTACTGTATTGTCACTGTACTGACTTTAGAGTAACTAGAGGGTAATTTTTAGTGCAATTTTCTCTTTCATGAATAGGCCTATTAGTGTAAGAGTAAATTAAGCACGCTTCTGTCACTTGATACCTCTAAGCTTTAGATCAGGAAGGGTATTTATATGTTATGTTTGTATTGTTATGTTATGGTCATGAAAGATGACACTTGGAATGTTACAATGTTATTTCATCTTAATTGGATTAGTCTGGTTACCTACTTGACTTAAGGAGTAACAGTCACATTAACGCCATGTTACTATGTGAGCACTTAAGAACATATAAACACTTAAACAATGTGCTTTGGACGTAATGAATGTTGTACAACTGAAGAAATTTAGATTTGTGAATGAGTCATGACAGTGTTAGATGTTACAGGGTACATCTTTTGACATGTGAATATTTTATATGATGCATCTTAGATTTAGTATAGAGTATTGATGTTGAATAGTGTTGAAATATATGTCCTCTGACCCTACTTTTTGTAGGTCAGGTTTTTTTGTGTAGTTCACAACAGTTTTGCACCACAACTGTCGTCCCGGATCCAGCGAATCACCCTGATGGCGAGCCGTCCTTTCCTGTGAACCTTTTGGACTACATACACACCTCCACACAAGTACTCTACAAGTACCATTTGAACTTGGGAACCAACTTCCCATTTTCTTTCCATTTTTTATTTTATTTCAGGGCCCTGGGGACAATTTATTTCTTTTCTTTCCATAGTGTGCACACTACTTTTATTTTATTATTTGGTTATCAATAACTTCTGTATGCAATATATACGGGTTCACCCAATATTTAGTTGGGTTAATTATAACTTTTTGGTATACAATATATGAGTATTAACTCAATCAAAATATAGCGTTGTTGTCTCATCATTGTTGCTTTTCATTGGCTCCTTGCGAATTTAGTTTCTTCTGATATTAGGTCCATAGTAGTAGTATTAGCGTTTCTGAAATATATATAT
>JAODOK010010197.1:0-23155 GCA_027576575.1 Netuma bilineata | reverse complement strand
CTTGTCTTCTTAGTAAAAACTTCCATTCCGTCAGATGTTGTTTTTGACTGCGCCAAAAGAGCTGCCATTCCAGCAACTACAACAAATATTAAACCTACTGGTCCACCTATCAAAGCTAGCGCTGCATTTAGTCCTGCAACAGAGCCAGCTAAGATGCCAGTTGCTACTGCAGCACTTCTTGATACGCCAGCCATTGAGGCTAATGTTGATTGATATCTTACTGATTGCACTTGCGCAGCAATCATTGTTGAAACTACGCCAACTAATGCAGAGGTAAGTTTTGCAGCAATAACAACGGCCAAAGCCTCACCAGCTTTTGTTGTTATATCAAGCACTCCGCCCCATTCTTTTAAAGCTGCCTCATTTCCATTTATTGCTGACAACATCCCAGTTAAAGATTGTGCTAAAACCCTCATTTCACTATCAGCAAGTGATCCAATTTTTATTTGCAGCGCCTCTACCACACTGCCAAACGCCTTCATGTCACCAGCAAGGTTATCTGTGTTTGTCCTCGCTTGATCAAATGCCGTATTAGTTCCTGTTAATTTTTTAGTTAAATCTTCCATTTTAGCTGTAGACGATAACAAAGTTTGTGCAGCAACAATGTTTTCAAGCCCGAATCTCTTTACCTGTGCAGCCCCATCTTCGTTAAGCTTGTTTACGTTTTTAAGTGCTTGAGATAGGCCAACGACAGAAGGTCTTAGATTTTTGTTTACGTCATTGTTTAATTTTAGGAATATATTCCTTAATGCAGTGCCTGCTTCAGATCCTTGCAGGCCAACTGTAGCCAATACCTGAATTGCGGATCCAGTTTCCTCAAAAGATATTTTTGCAGACGCAGCAGCAACACCTGCAGCCTTAAGGGCTTCTGATATTGCGGGGATTTCAGCAGAACCAAATTTAGAGCCAGCAGCCAGCACGTTGACAAACCTAGCAGCCTCACTTGCATCTGCTCCAAATTGGTTTAAAGATTTACCGACAGTACCAGCAGCTTGCGCTAAATCAATTCCAGCGGCCTCAGCCAGTAGGATTGCTTGCTTTGTAACTTCCTTTAGTGCAGCACCAGACTCGAGCAGGTCAGGCTTTGCCGATGCAACAAGCTTAAGGGCTTCCGCAGCCTGAGATGCTGATAGAGTAGTCGTTGCACCAAACTCTAATGCTGTGTCTCGCAAAAATTGCAGGTCTTTACCGACTGCGCCAGTGATTGCAGAAAGGTTTGATATTGAAGCGTTAAAGTTCATCGCAGCTTTTGCTGCGTCATTAAAGAATTGAACTAGCGCACCGCCAGCAATAACCCCCGCTATCGCAGTAGATATTTTGCTTAATTTTGACTCTGTGCGATCAATAGACCCATCTATCTTTTTATGGGCACCCTCTAGGCTTGTTACGTCAGCGCTAACAGTGTAATAAATGTTACCCACGTTTTCAGACATTACTTGCGCCCCTTAACTTTTGATTTTAATGCTCGCAGTTCTTCAGCCGTCATCATTGAATCGGCTTTCTTTTTATCTTCTGGAAATTTGTTTTCTATTGCTCGCTGAAGTTGAATCATCGTCAGCTTCCAAGCGTCATCAAATGATAATCCTAGATGGCAAACGGCAGATGATACGAACTCAAGCGGATCGAATAGTGATGATTTGACTTTGTTAGTTTTTGCTCTGCGCATCATAAACGCGCTAGGTTTGCCGTTCATGCCGTTGTTCAGCATTAGGTTAGCAAGCGTGACTAGGTTTTCGACTGGAGCGGCACCTTCAACAAATACCCACTCACCTTCGTCAGTGTCATAGTAGCCGAATAGCTCATGCGGAATGTCTAAATCGCAGCAGCTTTGCAGAACATGCGAGCATGCATAAAACTCATCACGGATTAACATCTGTCCAGCAGCAATGCGCTGTGATGCACTAAAGCACCATTCTGCTGTATCTTGTATTTCTTCTGGTGAGCCAATCCGCTGCATTGAATAAAAAGAGGGGCGTAGAATATACTCCCGCCCCTCAAATTCGATTGCCGCGTCACCAATGGCGACGTTAATCATGACTATGCAGGCACTAAGGTTTTAATAACTGGTTGCTGACCTGTGTAATCCATGTTGAAAGTGCCAACATCATCGTAAGGCGCTTCAAAGCTAAATGTAGTCAGCAGAGCATAAATTTCTTCGGTGATTGTTGCGCCATCAGCAGCAGGGCGGGTTAATCGCAACCATCCATACGGCTGACCTGATGGTGGATTGTTGATGTAGTCATCAGTCGATTCGATGTTTTCCTCATCCTCTGTCAGCCATACGCCATCAGTTGAGCCTGAGATTGCCAAGTAATCAACAATATTTTGGCGGACATTACCTTTTGAGCTACGGTTTGTTGAATCAATAGTACCCCATTCAACTGACTTACTTAGTCCACGAGTACCGCCAAGTACAACATAAGCAGCAGGAGAAACAGGCGCAGGATAAACGCCGCCAACCTTTGCTCGCGTTTCTTTACCAAGCAAAATTTCAATTTGGACGTCACGTCCGATAAACTCACCCATATCTAACCCTCTTAATTAATTTAAAGTAGCGCCAAATATGGCACGTAAGCATTTTAACACACTAAGTTGTTTTATAAATAACATCGAAAAATAGCTCGTAAACTGGACGCCCTGATTCTGTGAACATTGGCGCAGGGCTTGGCGATTGCGGGATTAAAGTTGTCACCCCACCGCTTGATTTCGTTGTCTGGAAAAATACGTTGATTCTATCTGCGATTGTCTTTGCAATGTATGCGTCAGACTTTGTTTTTAGCCCTGCAACGTAAATTGCGATGCTTGGGCGTTGATAGTAACTTGTGCTGTATGAACCGCCTTGTGCGCGCACACAGACAAAACGCCCTTCATACTCCATCTCATCAAAGTAAAGTATTTGCTGTCCTATTTCTGGTTGTTCAGTGCCAAATTCATCGGTAAATGCGGCTAACACACCGCCATCAAGCATGATTTGTACAATGTCAGATTCTAATATCATAGCCTATACCCGTTAATGATGATCTTCTTATAGTCAGCCTGATAGCTGGCGCTTTCGAACGCATTTGACAGGAAGTGATGTTCTGCATTCTTCTTTTTAATAGGCTTCCAATCTTTGTTTTCATGCAGATAAAAGCCATAGTTAAAACCTTTAGGCGTGAACCCTGCCCCATAAAAAACAACGCCAGTAGTGCCGCCGTTAATCAACTTATATCCTTGGCTGTTAATCAGCGCAGCTGTATCAACTGGAGTAGCTAACTTTGCATACCCTGCGCCAGTCATCACAATAGCCAGTAAAACGCGCTCAGTCGCTTTACCTTGCACATCTGCAATCCATTTACCGACATTGCGCTTTAGTTGTGAAACTCCTTTAACTGGCATTAAACCCCCAAAATATAATCAGGCTTTTCAGATGCGCCAAACATGGTCGCGTCATCGATTGTTATCATGCGAATATCTGAGGCCTCTGCTGGAGGAATTTGTCCGGCAAAAAAACCAAGCGCTATTTTATCTCCAAATTTTGGCGAAGAGCTTACATATGCCTCAATGTAAGCGTGTTTTAATTCAGTCCAAAATATAGATTTTGGCGTAAACGATAACCCGCTAGCATCTGAATATTGTTCTGACCCTCCGATTCTATACGAGCACAGAACATACTCAGGATCAGAGTAGGTGAATTGTCCAGTCGGACTTTTTGCACCCTTGCGCCATAGCGTCAGTGTTCGAGTATATGACCAGTTAGATAATGTGCTCATTAGTTACACCGACAAGTGCGACCAAAGCCGCCTGATTGGAATTGATCTCCTTGCGGGAATGCATTCTCGAAACACTGTGAAGTATCTAGCATCTGAACAATGCGGCCAAAGTTAGTTAGCTTAATCCCTTCTGCCGAAGCAAAGAATTGAAACGAGCGACTTGCGCCGTTTGGTGCGCCTTGGGATTTGGTCATCTTGCCTGATGACATAGCTGTCATGTGTGCGATTGCATTTAGCTTAATAGCTTCTTGTGTTGCCGTATCATTTGGATATGACAATTCTAGGCACTCATCGAGCTTGCTAGACAACGTGATGAACATATTGATAGTCGAGTCAGGGACGCTAGCGTAATCCGATCCTGTTACTTCTCTGACCTGCTCAAGCGTGATGGTTATCATTTGTTTAATTTCCTGTATTCTGTGAATCTAATCATCATTGAAATGAAGCGCTCAATCATGAAGAAAGTACCGCCTAATGCTGACACGATGATTGCAGTATCAGCCCAAGGGAAAACCATCCACCAGCTTGAGCTAACTGCAGTGCCGAATGATACAGCCCCCACCACCTTACTTGCCGTCTGAATCGCTTCCGCTCCTACGCTCATTTAGTATTACCTCGCGCACTCTTATTGCTACCCTTAGTAGCGCTATTATTATTAGAATGCTGAGAAAGACCACCATGGATGCACCCCGAGATGTAGGCTAAATGACAAGCGATCATCATCGCGGAAATGAGTGGATCTATCAGCGTGGTATCGTATGAGCTGAGAAGCATTGATATGACATCGAGAAGAAGCAGAATAAAAACAGGAAGTATAAATTGAATTTTATCTGTTTTCTGGATTGCCAAGAACCAACCGAAAACTATCATGCACATTATTGCATTCCATCGGTAAGCAAAGCCATCAAGACCGTAAAGCAGAATCATAGAGTCTTGGTGAATCTTTAGCATTGCAACTGATGCAATGATAAGCACAAAAGAAATAAGCCCGCTAAGTGCGTACCTAGGCTTTTGATGCGATACCGCTATCGATATGCAATAAAGGATAAGTAATGTAAAACTCTGCAGGCTTATCATGCTTAATCCTTGGTTTCTTCTTGCTGAACAGGATCGTCTTTCTGCTGTCTTTGCTGTTGCTTAGGTGGTAAATCGCCTGAACCCATCTTTACTACTCCTTCGTTGTGTGTTGCTACATTTTAAACCATTGCGAGTGAAAATACACCTTTGCGCAAATAACTGTAAATAATTGCACGAAAGTGTTTGCATTAAGTTGTGATTGGTGTAAATTGAGTCATAGAAATTAACTAATAACGGAAGAGGTTTTTATGTTTAAATCAATTGATCATGTAAAGCAATTAGCTGAAAAGTTCAGCGCTGGGAAAATTGTCCCTAGTCGAGTTTTAAAAATTGAAGGTAAAGGCAAGAAGCATGCAAAGCATAATTTAGTCTTTACTGGAAACGTTTACCGTGTGCTTGGTTTTGATAATTCTCATATTTTTCTTGTTGATTTTAAAGAAAAAGAGTTAATTGGAAAAGATTACTTTATAAGGCTAAATGGTTCACATAAAAACCTTAATCTCGATGGGGCATCTTATGGAAAGAAATGCAATTGTTTTATTTCAAACTATGATGTGTCTGATGAGGAATGCCTAGAAATGTTGAACGCTGCTGTTTTTGGCGGGATGCAATACAGCAATGTACTTGCCTCAACCAAGGATTCAGTATGAACATGCTAGAGCGATACATTGAACATGCGCTAAGTATTCAGCGTGAAGCATTGCTAAAAGGTGATGATGGATTATCTCAGATGGCTAGCTTTGCTGCTAAAACAGCTAGAGCATTCCTAGACGCTGAAAACACAGTTCAATGCAAAAACCGCAACTGTCGAAATCCAGTGGTTAACGACAAACTACTTGGTCGCAAGAAAGAATACTGCGATAACAAATGCAGAATGGCCGAGCGTTCAAATAGAGTTAAAAATAAGGAGTTGAAATGAGTAATCCAAAATCTAAAGATAAGATGTTAAAGACTTTTTTGGAGCAAGTGAATTGCATTACACATTACTGGTCTAAGCTCGATATTAGCGACAATGAAAAATGCGATGGAGTGGCCTTTTCAATGATGAACATCTTTGATGGTACTTGCGGAGGATTCCCTTGTGCTGTTGATTTGGTTTTAAGGCCGCACCATGAAGATAAGCAATACAATATCGACAATGAAGATGATTATGTTGTTGACGGCATGTGCATTAATGATGAAGTTTATTTGCACGAATTATTAGTTGGCAAGGAAGTAAAATGAAAACAGTAATTGATGCGGTTAATGAGCTCAAGGCAGATATTTTAAATATTCAAAATTATAATAATGCACTAATAAATATACGCTTCAATGAAGATGAAGAGGACGAGTATCTTGGATTTTTTATGTCAAATTTTGATAAGCACCGCTTCTCTGATTTTGTTTGCACAGTTGCCGAGCTCAACGCCTGCGTAGATGAGCTATCAGCAGCAACTTGGATCGATGGTATGTCCATTGAAGAATGGAAGGCTGGAATGAAAAACACGGTAATTGATGCGAATGGTAATGAGTTGGGGATTGGCAAGGTTTATGAGTTTAGCAATGATAAAATTGATTGGTATGTAGCAGAGTTTAAAAAGGTTAGTGATTGCGGAAGCGAGTATCTGACAGAAAGGTTTGGGTGGAAGCTATTCATCCGCGAATGCCAATCTCCACTTGGCACAATCAAGAAAGCGCCAATTAAGCTGGTAGATGGCAAGGTTTATCAGTTTGAAATTGTCGCAACTGGTAGAATTTGGGTGGGATTTTATGATGCTAAGAACGACAGATTTAATATTGGTGGTGACGGAAGCACTTGCTTTATGGGAGATATTTCCGACTTCAAAAACATCATTCCGCTAGCCCCAGAAACCAAGTAATAAAAAGCCCTCAATCGAGGGCTTTTGTCTGCGTTGTGAGGCGCTATTTCTTGGGTTTTTCTACCTTTTCTTCTGCTGGTTCACCTTCAACCCAGTTTGCAGCAAACTTTAAAGCGTCAGGTAGTTTACCAGCTTCGTAGTTTAGCTTATCGCCTTGCTTAAGCTTCAGCCCTAGCTCGTCACGAGTCATTACGTAAGGCATATTAAACCCCTGTAGTGATGTTGCTTGCGTAGAATACGCCGTGTTTATCATTCATGGTTTTCTTGATCTCGATACCTTGAGCGGTAATGATTCGAGTAGAATAACCTTCGACTGGAGTCTGGCGAGGCATCATAAATGAGCCAGTTGCCATAGCTACAATAGGTCGAATGATTGACGGGTCTTTGCGGTAAGCGTAAAACTCGTTGCCAGTTAATGCAAAGTCCTTCATGAAGTTTTTCACGTTAGACACGCGCTTAACGTAGTCCATCAATGGCTCGCCATCGATGCCGCCCTTAAACTCGCCAGTCTTAGAGATTGGAGCCATTAAGCGGCGATAGATTGCAGGAGGCAATCCCATTGAATCAACAAAGCCCAGTGATTCAGCGTCAAGGATTGCTGCAAAGTCTTGGTTAAAGAACTCTACAATCTTGTCATTCGTAGCGGTCACTAAGTTAATAGCGTAGCCAGAGGTGCCGAGGTCAATCTTCTTAGTGTTACGATGACCTTTGATACCTTCACCAACTTGACCGTCTGCTTTGATAGTTACATCGCCGTTAAGCATGTAGCTACCAACTTTTTCGGTAAGTTTGCGTGTTTTTAGGGTAACAGAATCGCCGTACAGGTCGATGCTTTCGCTATCCAAGCCTTCACGATGACGATAGCCCATAGTAACACCAGCCATAAATGCTGGGATTGGGTTACGGTCTGAATCGGCGCTGATGTGGTCGTGCTTGATCGCTGCGTTAAAGTCCATTGACACAGAAACATCGTCGCTAATGTCGCTAGACTTTAACGAAACAGCAGACAGCTTGCCAACACTAACGACTTTAGCTAAGCCTGCTAAGTCATCCATAAACAGATATTTTTCATCAAGACGAACGCCATTGACTGCTCGGTCAGTTTCGCGGAAAAAGTCTAAGATTGGGATGCCAGCGTTTACGTGAACTTTTGCATCACGCGGCAAGTCTAACAGGTGGCGCTCATGCCGAGCTGAGAATGTGCGAGCGTTTTGAATAAACTCAACGTGCGACGCTTTGCGAGCATCACCTTTTGCCTGTTCGCGGAACTCTTCGTTAATTACAATCGTTTTCATTATTCAGCCCCTTAAGCCATTGTTGCGGCAATTTGCGCAGTAACGCCAACGCCAGTTGTAACGCTTTCTTCAGCGTATGCAACTAAACCGCCAGTAGTCGTTTTTGTTACTTGACCATCAGCACCAATATAAAGTTTGTCATTCTTTGACACGGTTTGAGATGCTGCCAACGTCAATACGCGCAAGTCACCATCGTTAATCTGGTATGCGCTACCTCCAGCACCAGCGGCAACCAATTCGGTGCCATCTGTTGATTGCTGGTTGTCGCCAAACACAAATAATCGAGCAGAGTTATCGGCTGCTGGAGCAAATGCACCCGCTGCTGACACGTTGCCCAGAGTGCCCGGCTTGGTTGCTGCTGCGTTAGTCACTAACTGAGAAACCGCCTTACCGTCTAAAATTACCGTTTTGTAAGCCATGATTAAAATACCTCATCTTCGGCGGTTGAACCCATGCCAGCATAAGCATTACCAACAATTTGGCCTGAGTGCTTAGCGTACAAGTCATCCAAGCGGTTAGTTTCCATTTTTAGCAAGTCTGCTTCAACGAAACCCAAGCCAGCGATTGCAGAGTTAGCGGCTAATTCTTTGGCTTTTTTAGCCTTAGCTTCTTCTTCTGCTGTTAGCTTTGTTTTTTCCATTGCATCAACTTTAGCGGTTAATGCGTTAATTGCATCGAGTAGTTTACTGTCGCCAGTGTCAGCCGTTGAGTTGGCTGTCAGGCTTTCTTTATATTTTGCCATCAGCTCTGTATCGGTGATTTCAGCGTTAACTGTGATCCCCTTTACTTTCAGCTCGGCCAACATTTCTGTGCGCATTGAGTTATCCTCGTTTGTGTTTAAATCTGATTTAATTTCTTTCCAATCTACATCTTTAACTACAGCTTTCGGATCACCGACAAAAGTAATTACACCTTCCTCCAGTAAATAAGCCTGCTTGAGCATTGTACCAGCTTTTTCGTAAATGAAAAAGTTAGGGTATGTTTCGGATGGATAAAGGTATTCATCTGGCTTTGTGGTGCGTTCAGCGCGTAGTTTTGCGCGGATTAGTGAGTCGGTATCGTTAAAACTGGATTCGTTACCGACAAGCTCTCTAATCATATCAAACAGCTTATTCACCAGATTCTTATTTTCCTGCTTTGAGTTTGATAGCATTTCGCTAAAATCAATCTCATGAGTGTTTTCACTGTTAAACACTGCAGTTGTCATGCGGCCACCAGCGGGGTTATTCACTGCGGCCAAGTGGTTGTAGAACTGACCCTTGGCAACTCGCTTGTACTTCTTGCCTGCAGGGTTTACGCCTGATATTTCGTTGTATTCGATAGTTAAGCCAGTTGACACCCCTAAATCAGACTTGCTATCCAGCTTTTCCTTAAGCGCAGAACCGCCATTTTGAGCAGCCAGCATTGCCTTATTAATCTCAGCGTCAACATACCAAATATCATCTTTTTCATAATAGTTTGTTACGATGCCGCCACTATAAAACTTCTTAAGCCCTTCACCTTCAAGTGCGCTAATAAAGCTACCATTGGCATCAGTTGGGTGGTCAATAGTGATAGGCTTGCCAACGATCGAGGCCATACCAGCTTCGTTATCAGCTCTTGAGTACAGCACTCCATTCATTACCGATTCATTCACAGTAATAGGAATGCCTTTCAAGATGTAATCCGTGTCGGTATGCTCTATCTTTGAGCGACTGACTTTGGAGTTAATAATTACAGTTTTAACGCTCATTAATTTACCCTCGCCACCAATTAATCAAGTTTAGCTCTTACCAAGCAGTCTTTTGCCTCAAGCAGCTTTCTTAATCCTGCTGATTTCTCTGGGCCATCAGCAAGAGTTTCATTCATCAACTTGGCTAGCTCGCCAATTGGCTTACTTACTTCTTGTAAATGTGGTGGTAAGTGAGCGAATTCAAAGTATTTCATGTTCATTGTAAATCACCTTTTGTTTATGTTTATTCGTTGCAAACCTTTTTGTAAATCTCATTATGCCTGAGTATCTGCTCAACAAGTGAATCGCTAATTACCTCGACATCTTCCTTGGTCGGTTTAATTGGCGAATCTATCAGGCAGTGCTCACTTGATACTGTCGCGCAACTTGTCACGGCGAGCGTTAGCATCAAGATTAGTGACAACTTCACTAGCTTGCTTTGCTTGTTTAAACGCATCTATCACCTCACTTTGATTCTTTCGCTCAACCGAATCAGAGCCAGACTTTCTGCCAAATAGTAACGCAGCAATTAATGCCGCAATCACCGCAACGGTTGCAATTAATGCTTCCATTATTTTTTAGTCGTCCAGACTGACACTTTATCTAACAATGCAGAAACGTAACCAAGCGCGACCTTGGCCTTGCTGACATACTCATCGTCTTTAGTGGTAGGCGTAACTGCTGCGACCTTTTCGAGCGCGGCAACGATTGAGGTTGCCGCTGTTACTACAATGCCCATCCACATAAAAATATCTTGCGCGATAGTTAAAAACTGTTCCATTTTAAAGCCCTCTTTGATTAAAGTTATTGTCACATGAAGCCTTGAAACTCAAAGCTGAAGTGGTTTGCATCTTTAAAGCGGCCACCCCATCTTGCCAACGGATGAACAGCTTCCCAAAACTCGCCAAGCTCAATGTAAGCTGGATGATCGCCGTCCGTGATGTATTTGCCACCTACAAATAGATTCAAGTCGCTAGCCAGTCGTTTCTTATGAACTGAGCTTGCAGCACCATAAGCTCTCTTAGTGCCAAACTCACCGTGCACTCTCGGGTCACGATATGCATCACCAACGGTAAGTCCATAACCTTTACTGTCTGCGAATAGAATCAGCTTTGCTATTGATACTGTAAATTGTTGCTGCGTATTTGATAGACTCATAAAACCCGCCCGATAAATTGTAATTGATTGAACGCCTGCGCATTGCTAAGCATAAGTAATTGTAAAATCATTTCGACTCCTTTTTGCCAGAACCAATTTTAGCAAAATATTCTTCGCCTTGCTCAACTGCTTTTTTGTGCAATGATGTTTGCAGCACTTCGCCTGTTTCAATATCCACCAGCACGTCAGTAACGCTACATTGGCAGCTCAGGCGGTTTGAGCCACTATCCCACCATTCGGATTGTTCCTCTGGCGTAGATACGTTGCCGTGACGCTGTGCATGAGTCTTGCGGGTATTGAATGCCAAAGCTGACAGGTGCATGACTGCGACACGAAAACCTCCCTTGCTAAAAACATCACGGTTTAGGTCTTTGGTGTTTTCCATGTAAGCATCAGTCGTGGCCTTGTTAAGCTCAGTGCGTACTATCCGCAACGCACGATAGCCTGCCATATCATCGAACGACTGCGCCACTTCTTTGGCTACTGAGCGATAACCTACTCCGCTAGTTACCGCACGAGATAGAATGCCTGATAGATTCTTTGCTGATTCATCACTAAAGCCAACCATGCTATTGAACGTGCGCCCGTAGACGTTTTCTAATCTGCGGCGATAATATGGCTGGTTTAATATCTGCTCATAGTCTAACGTGCGAATCTCAGACGATAACTCTTGACCGACTGTAACAGTCGGAGATAGATTCTGCGCAGTCTGTAGTGAATCACGATAACCTTGCTCAACCGCTTGGCGCGTGTAAGTGTTAAACCACCATTGCGCTGACCATAGCGTATCTTCAAGCCCTAGCAGGTTGCGATAGATGATACTCTTAATCAGCTTATCAACCATGCTCAATCTGTCAGGGCTAATCTGATAAACATAGTTGGCGCGGTTAACGATATGCGCCTTTGGCTCAAGCACGACTTCATTAACCTGCACCACTTCAACTAGCGACTGCTCCAATGTGCGCTTTATTAGCTCAGTTACTTGCGGCTGAATATCTGCAATGCGCTTTTTCATTTCACGCAAGCATCGAGCGCGAGACTTACCGATTCCTGTAGGGTCATCTAGTTTGTGAATTATTGGGCGACCTTTTGCCTCAATCATTCAATCTCGCCCTCTCCGCCAGTATCTTTGCCAGTATCAACAACATCAATATCCATATCCTCAAGCATTGAATTAGCAATAGCCTCGATAACGTCAGGGTTTACACCTGCACGATTCAATTTCTCAATGATATTTGCTGACCGCTCGCCCATTGCCAATTTATCGGCGCGGCTTGGGTCGCGCGCGTCAGGCCAATCGATAACGATTTCGCCATTTGGCTTTGGCAATGCACCAAGAGCGATAAACTTATTCAGGTGAGTCATGATTAATGACGTACCGAATCCATCACGGCGAGCCATTACCTCGGCATTCCACTTGTCGCCGTCTTTTTCGGATGCCAGCTTGCCAGTTTGATAACCCATTAACTGAGTCATTGGGGCCTTAAATCCTGCGCTAATTTCCTTCTCGCACAGTTCTGCCGACTTGGTAGGGTCAAGCATGGATGAATTTAGCGGAGTAACAGCCATACCTTTGGCTGCAAACATGCTGATACGGCCTTTCTCAAAGTCCTGCATGTCTTCATCAAGCATTTCGGCAGCTTTACCAGTCGGCATTGAGGTGTCTTTGTCGAAGCTACCGATTAATCGCTGGTCGGCATTCTTCTTTGAGCCCTCAGCGCTGGACATGCGGATTTTTTCCCAGTCCATGAGCGCATAGAAGCAAGGTTGAATTGCTGATTTGCCATAGTTAGTGCCATCTTCAGCACCTTCCGCCGCCATGATTACTCGGCTAGGGTGGCACTCAAACGAGCGCGCTTGGCTGATTGAGTTAGCGCCTGTTGAGTATTCAGTGATGAGGTACATTGTCGGCTCGCCGTAAGTTGGCGAGTTTTGATTGGTGTCCCATTGAGATTCTTTGATTTGCGATTCGTAGAAAGGGACCAGCTTTTCAACCTGACCGGGTAACAGGTTTCGCAGTGACTCATTCATCTTCGCGCCGTTACGGTCACGAGCGATAATTAATGAACCTGCGTATTGTCCTACTCGCTGCTTTCTGTCCAGCGACTTAATACGGTCTTTCAGCGCTAGACGCTCATTAGTAAATAACTTAGCCAACGCCTGCTCGAATTCAGTCTTAACCGTGTCGTCATACTCTGGCTTACCGTCAGCATCAAACTTGGTTACATCTCGAATCGTAGGCCAGTCAGACCATACAGCATCCACAGGCATATCGCAGCCAGCACGAGCCAAGCCGATACGCAGATAAGCAGAGTAATAATCGTTGAATGTCGGAGCTTCTGGATAGCCGTACTGACAGATAAGATTGCGACCACGCTCTAACTGTGTGCCCATAAAATCTAAATTGCGAGCACCTGTTAACGTGTTCAAGTCGTGATACTTCACAGACAAGGCATTGGCCTCAATCTGCAATGGCGGGTTAGCCTGTTTTTGTGTGCTCTTGCGTTTTGGTGCCATGTATCAGCCCTCGATTATGATAACTGAGTTTAACACATGGCGTTGACAAATGAAAAACCCACGGTTAAGCGGGCGGTTAAGTGGCATTGGTTTTTACCTTTACTGTATCATCTCAACATCATCGATTATATAGTAAGCAACATGCCTTTCAGTAGGGTCAGATTCTATTTCATCGCAAGAGCTAAACACTTGTGACTCTGGATTATCCAAATATGACATTTGCTTAAGCTTTTCCTCATCTTGCGATATACAAATCAAATGAATATCTTCATCGAAATAATCGTAGAACTCCACGCGAAACAAACCTTTCATTCCTTCCATCATTTGCACTCCACCATTTCAAAAGCTTGCCCAGTCTTATCGTGATACGCATCTATCGAAAGAATGCTATCACTTCCGTATGTCGTGCCATCTTGAAACACTGCGCACATTCGCGCAGGTTCTTTATTGTGCATGAATGGCAACTTACCGTTAAAGATTGCCACGATGTAGCCTCCGAATACTATGTAAAGGCACAGCGCGGCAACCGCGTTAACGAGCAGCTCCTTAAGCATTTGGATCGGTACCTATCATTGCCTTAGCATGTGCAACTGCTGCTGATTCTGTTGAGTGAATTAGCCCGCGAGATAGAAAACGGCTGTCGAACTTGTCACCTCTCCATGAGTTTTTGCAATAAAAAACTTCATACCCTGTTTGAGGCGTGAAATACTTGTCACCAATCATCGGAGCTTCACTCATCGGAGCAGGAACATCGAAGCCGTTAACTTTGATGGTTTTGATGATTGGCTTGATGCACTCGATAATGTAGCAATAGCAATTACCATCTTCATTTTCTACTGCAACAATCTTTTCTGATTCAGTATTGCTAAACGCAGCCTTAACTATAGCGGCCTTGCCTTCGAATTTTAAATCTTGCTCATCAACATCAAACCCTGCAGATTTAATGCAAACTTTTACCTTGCTATCGACTGGAGGAAACTCACCTTTCGCGTGCATTTCTGCGGTGTAAACTGGTTTCATTGGCTTATCTTCCTTTGGTTGTACTGCTGGCGTGTGTGATGCGATAAGATAATCGCGGCCTTCAATGTTGACTGTCATCGTGAGAGATGGCTGCTCTTCTTTTATCGTGAACTTTGTCGCATCTGATTGCAAAACAACTGGACGCCATTTTACGATATCAGATTGAGCGCCTAAAATAGACCAATCCTCGTTATCAAATGCGTTTAATTTACTTGTTAACTTCAACTTTCCATTTATCAACTCTATCTCTTTATCGCCCATATACTCAGGCTTAGCCCCATCGTTATTGCGCCATGCGAATTCTACTGCAAACTTTTCATCATTATGGATTGAATTATTGCAATATTTAACACCGCTACGATTTAGCGGGTTTTCTTTTTTGCCATAAAAAGTATTGATGTAATCGCCTTTAATAAAAACCAATCCCAGCTGTTTGTAATCCTGAACCGTTTTCATATAACCTCCTTGTTATCTAATGCAGCAAGTAGCGCATCAGCCATTTTCACTGACATTTCTGCTACACACGCTTCAAATAATTCATCGCCAACACCAATGCTAGGCTTGACGTCTGGGTGAGAAAGAATGCCCTGCATTGAGTGCATAGCAAACATTTCACGCTTTGTTAATCCGCAGTGACGCTCTGGAGCGTATTGCCCAAAACCATTAAACTCTATTGGAATCGCTGGTAAATCTGCGTTTTTCATATAACCTCCTATTTAAGTGCCTGTAAATACAATGCCTACATTACCAACTTAATTCAAGCATTTTGTGTTAGATATTTTCGCCAAAGTGCTGGGTTAGGTCTTTGTATCGAGCGCCAGAATCGAATTGTGCGCCAAACATTTGCTCCATTGTTCGCTCTGTTTCTGACGTCATTAGCCAGACCGATTTATCAATAAACAACTCGCGCTCTGACTTTGGTTTGATGCGGTAAACTAGCGATTCAAACCATGGGGTAGCTTTTGCTGGTAAATCACAAAAACCAGAGTTATTCAAACCCTGCCTAATCTCCCCTCTACGCCAAGCATTAAACAACATTGCCGCCTGTTCATCTGTCAGCTCGCACAGTGGCAGATTGTTGTTGTAGATCGACCATTCTGGGTTGCTTTTTACAACAACTCCAATACATTCACCAATTTTCAATTCTTGGCAGTTTACGAATGTAATTTTTTTAGATGGTATCTTGCAGCCACCATTTAGCGCGGCTGCAGAAAGGATAAGGAATCCATTATCATTAACAGCGCGGTGATTCCAGATATCAACTGAATCTTTTGTTACTCTAGATATGCTGCAATTAATTGTCATAGCAACATCTCCTTCAATTAATTTAAACCCTGCACCTAAAAACTCTTTCAGGCTTGAGCAATAATCGGCAGGATTGCAGACAACCCATGCATCATCCGCAATAATATGAGCGCCATCATCGTCACCATCAAAGACCCTAACCTCAAATGTGGCAATTGTTTCTTTTTCATAATCCCAGTTTTTACCAGTAGTCACAATCTCACTATCTGGATTGGCAATCTTGGCTTCCGCATATGTTTTGTAGTTCATTTTAACTCCCAATTTTTGATTTACGCTCATTCTTCATCACCCAAGTAACCTTGCCCCATTGATCAATAGTAGCCTCATCGCCATGCTTGATTAGCGTAACGCTATCCTTTGAGGTATTTAGTAACTCGTGGCCTTGATTGGCTAGCATCACGATTTTAACTATTGCAATGCGGCTTAGGTTAATCATTGCACACCTTTGGTGGAGGGGGCATAGGCATCCACGCTATAACTTGCCAAGGACTTATCTTGCCGTGCCACTCAAACCTTGGAATTCTACCCTTTTCTGTTGCGGCGTACACATTAGATTTAAATGTCATTTCAGTAACCGTGCCGTAGCCAGTAAATACAATGACTTTTTGCTGGACATCTGGCATTACTGGATTTTCATTGTCAATATAAACCCACTCACCCACACCGCTGCAGCTTTTGCATAATTTTAATTTACTCATTTTGCTTGCTCCTGCTCACGCTTAAACTTAGCAACTAACTCGTTAACTTCTGTGAGTATCGGCTGCGGGATTGCTATCTTGCTAGTTTTCCACTGGTTGCGTGGACGGCCTGCTTTGCGTTTCATTTGATACCAACCTTATTTAGTAGTTTATTGATAAATCCAACTTTGCTCTCGTTGGCACACGCCAAGGCTTCAAACTTATCAGAATAATTCTCATCAACAACTTTTCTGCCGCTTGCAATTCTTTGCACTTCAAGCTGATTAAAGCCATTTGACACATCACTAACCCACGGATGCAAACCTGATGATTTAACTGATTGCATTCTCATACTTGCTCCTTGGTTGCTTCTAGTGCTACAGATGCCATCCATGAGTATTCATCATGCCTTACTGATGGCGTATTTTTAATTTCAGTTAAAGCATGGCGCATAATGTTAAGATGCTCAGCCTGCTTAGCGATTAGCTCATTTGCTGCATTAAGCTTTTCGCATGGAGTCAAGCCGTTAACCATTTGCATTGTCAAAACAAAGCTTTTACATGGATCATTTTTGTCTGTAAAAATCTGCTCGATGTAATTTACTGCGCCAACACCTTCGAAGTGCTCCACTAGCTTATCAGCTATAACATGCATAATACTTTCATGATCGCCAAACTTGTTATCCATAAATCCTCCTAACAGTTAATTTATAGCCACCAATATACAGCAGCAATTTCAGGTGTCAATAATTATTTTGGGGTATTTAAACCCCGTGATTTGAGTGACTATCTGCGGCGGCGGAGTGAAAGGAAGTCTTCGAAGTTATCCTGACCTTTTAGTAGCGCTCTATCCACAGCGTCCATAGTGTTATCGACGATATCATCGTTTTTGTGACTGTCATCCGCAGCGAAAGCTGAGTGCTCACTAATGAAGGTTGCCAGCCAAGGCGCATTCATAGGAAGTAATACTTTACCCATCTTAATCTGTGGCGCGGTGTCCATAGCGCGAGTTAGCTTATCAATGCTGCGCTGAACAGCCACAATCTCGCATGGTGATGTGCGACCAACTTCCTGTATCAAACCTGTCCCGCTTGATTTGTCCTCTACGTAAGCAGCTCTCAGGTTGCCGCTTTGCTCGCTATTCTTTTCGAATCTGCTGTTTATGAACTCAGTGAAAGCTTCTCTTAGTTCTGGCGCTTCCCACTTGCCGCGCAGCATATCAATAGCGTAAAGCTTGCCGCCATAAACCCCCCATTCCATCATCACGCTGAAGTCGTTATATGTCTTAGTCTTGGTTGCCGTATCTGCAGTGATAAACCGATAGTCAAACTTGGGTGGGCTATTCTCGCCATTATGGAATTGCGTTTCGTCATAGAATTGCCACCAGTCTGAGTTGAAGATGTTACCGCCCAAAGCCACAGGCTCTTGCATGTACTGCGACATGAACGTGTACTCGTCACGCTCCCACAAATCCATCAGATCGCCAATGTATACGTTTCTAGGCCAGTAAGACCAATACTTAACGCCTGCCTTGGTTCTAAACTCGCTATCTTTGATGCTTTCCCAGCATTCACCACGCACCCAATCAGGCAGCGACTCCATGTATTCCTCTGTGACTAGGGCTGGTATCTTGATTAAATCAAACTTGATACCCATCGAGCCGCCAGCCATGAACCAAGTTGAATCGTATTGGTGAAGTCTTTGCTGAATTGCGACTATCGGAGTTGGATTGTCTTTTGAGCTGTTACCTCTGCGCGAGCGGATAGTGTTAACCAGCAATTGGTGAATGCGCGATCGCTTGACCTCGCTAAACATGTCTTGCGGTTTATCAACGTCATCAAGGCATATCCAGCCAGAAAACCCGCTTCCAGTATAACCGCCTCGACCACCTGTAATCTGCCCTCCAGCAGATCGACTGACAACTTCGGCACGAGTCTTGCCATTGTCGCCAAGTAGTGACCATTCATCAGCTTGATTAACACCAATTGGACTAGGCCATAGATGTTGAAATTCTTCACTGGTAATAATGTCACGAGTACGGCGGCTGTTTCGTTTTGCTAGCGTGTCAGAGAATGAGATATTTAGGTTTCGAATGCGGTCGCACTCAAGCATAGCCCACACTGGAGCGTGAATAGATAGTGTTTCAGTCTTACCTGCACCCGGAGGGACGTTGAATATTGTTGAGCCACGCTTCCCGCGAACAATATCCTCAACAGGTCGAGACATATAACGATGATGCCAGTTAACATCCCACTTTTCACCCTGCATCAACTGAAAGAAGCAGCGCTGAAAGCCTAATAGTGATCGCTCACTAATAAGCTTGATTGCCTGCCTCTCTGACTCGCTAAGGTTTTCCCACTCCAACGCTTCACTCATATCTTGCTAATGATTGATTCAACATCTTGCGAGGTGACAATGACGCTGCTCGCCTTCGGAGTCATTGAGCCATCAGACGATGTATTATCGACCTTATCGCTGTACCCGTGGTTAGATAGCATTAACTTGGTTATCGTTGGGTTCATAGTGCCGCCAAGCCCTCCAGATGCAAGCAGACGCTCTTGTTTCGCCTTCAATAACTCTAACGTGCGCGATATTACATCATCAGCAGCAGCCCATTCTTGAAGTGTTCTACGTCCAACTGATATTTCACAAGCTAACCCTGCCACTGTTGGCACGATATCACCCAACGATGCGTGATTGTCTATGTAGTCATTAATCCTTGCAACTAACGCATCCTTATCATCCAGAAGGCTCTTTGGTCCCGTCCTTGGCGATGCATCTTGCGTGGTATTTTCATTCATAATTCACCCTCTAAAATAAATCCATCATACCACTTTTGCCAATAAAAAACCCGCACTAGGCGGGTTAATTGAATGGCTATGCATGCATTGTATAGCTGGTTGGAGCATTAACGGGATTAGTTACCGTTATTGCACCTGCAGTAGTTGTATATTTGAAGTCACGTAAGTAAAGCATTAGAAGCGCATCAAGTTGTTTAGATTGGCCGTCTGCTTGACGTTGCAGTACTTCTAATTTTTTATTTTAAACCTATTCACTCAGTTGTCAATTGCTTTTCCATGCCGCAACGCCTAGCGTTAATCGCAGCATCCGCACTAAGCGGGTGAGTTGTTTTGCTGATTATCATTTGGCTTTTTGATGCCAATTACTAAGATACTTAACTCGTCGTGAGAATTGCGCTCTTGTGCATACAATACTCTTTGTGCGTCTAGTATTGCATTGAAAGTATTGCTTGGTTTCTTCACACCATCTTAGCGGCTCATCACCACCACTAGCCCAATCAGGCCAAACCGCTTTAAAGTCTTTGATTGCATCATCTACAGTTTTCATACATTACACCTTAGAATTAATATTGTGAGCTATCATTTCTTTTATCATTCTGCAGCATTTATCATAAACTGCATCATGCACAAATCTTAGCTGTTCAAGCTCCGTAATGGTAATCATCTTTGTGGCAAATGATTTGCTACACTTATACCCATAAACCAGCATATCACCACGCAATTCTAGCACCAGCTCAAGCAACCCAGCATCGGCATCAGCTCTAGCCTCATTAAGCGCATTCACAACTGTTAGTAAATTCATCAAACCACCTCCACTAAAAACTTCTTATCGACATACTCAACATTGCCATCATCATTCTTAAGTGCAACATTGAAGCTATTCTGCGAAAACTGTTTGTAAATCTTTCCTACTGTAAATCCGAGCAATGCGGTATTTACTCGCCACATGATGCCGCCTTTGGTGGATTGGGTAATTGCATCCAGTTATAAACTTTAAACTCAACCCCATCATAATTCTCCATTCCTTCATCATTTCCTGTTTGGCAATCTTGCCATCTAAAATCACCAGTAAAGAATCCATCAGCAAAGAATGCATCACGCACACCATAACTACTGTCTACAGTGAATCTACCTGAAAACTGAGGATTTATACTTGCACTAATCCATCCATCTGCGCGAGTATTCCATTCTGCAGAAGGTACTAATGCGCCACATCCATTGCATTCTACGGTATCACACATCAATCTTTTGTCGTCTGCGTTAAAATTTAAGTTTACGCCATCACAAAATGGGCACGACTCTGTTTTATTAACATTCATTTCTTATCACCTTTTCCAAATATCCTATCAAATGCTTCCTGTTCTTTCTGTGTCACGACTATCGCTCCATACTCAGATATTTAAACCAGTTGCGCGAATGTGCGCGGCTTCTAAATTGTAATTTCATTTTTTAACGACTCCAGCTCAATGATAAACGCTGCGCAACACATGGCATGAGCAGCATGATGCAATCCACTTTCAGAATCTAACACCTCTCCAGCTTGCATTGCGAAACTATGCCGAAGCAGTGCAGCCCTGTATCGCTCTAGCCCATCCTCTACTAACTGCCAATTGTTTGGTGCGTATTTCATTGCGCCAAATGTCATAACCTTTGCCATTTCGTCGATCGCCTTGGCTGGCAGTAAATTATACATTGGCTTTGATGAGTCTAGCTTCATTCCACCTGCCATTACTGCACCCCTAGCAAGAATCGAGTCTCTTTCACTTTGCGGCGAGTCAACACAAACGGCTTAGCGTTGTTCTCTTCTGCCAGCACCCATATCGGCTTAAATGATGGTAATCGCTTACACTTCTGCAAATCTCTGCTGATTGACTCTGCAATGCCCACTTCCAATGTAATATCTGTCATGTTAGCTCCTTGGCTTTTTGCCGTTCTTTTCATCTTGAATGCATAACTGAATGTATCGACCTGCAAACACTGCAATCAATACCGTTAAAATTACTGCTGGCAAGCATTCCATATTAATCCTTAATCAAGTCTTTAACTTGGATTAGTGATTCTTCCCAGTTTTCGCATGTTGGGAGATTAAAAAATCTGAGTTCCAGCAAACAAAAGTAATCACTAAACCAGTGAAATCCTCCTCGCCTAGGCTTGTCTACACTTAGATACCATTTACCATTTTCATCCATCGCCAGCCAATGTTCAGGATTTAGCAAATTCTTTAAATCAAAACCTTCCATATCACTCACCTTTTATCAGTCTAAACGCATTAAGCGCAATGTTAACCATCTTTGTCTGCTTATCTATTACGCTATTCGACTCTTGTCCGCGCTCCGATGTTTCCGCATGCTTACGCTGTCTTAGTCGATTGCACTTAACGCAATTTCCATTATTAGCTCGCTTGTGCGTCTTGCATATCGGACATGGAGTAGTGCATTCAAATGTTCTTAACCCTGCTAGTTTGGCCGCTGCTGCTTGAGCCTTTACCGTTTCTTTTGCCGCTTCAATCTTCTTTACTGTTAATCCTTTCTTGCTACCGTGACCAATCATAATTAAATTACCTTAATTGGTAGTTCACTGTTCTTAGGTCGATAATGGCGCTTGAAGATTACACTTTTATCGTCCAATCTTTCGTCGTCATTGCAGGATATTCTAGTGCAGGCATCAGACCTAACAAACGCGCATCCATCACAGTAATTCCCGTTAACAGCCTTATACTCAACCCCACCAACTACAACCACATTATGCTCAATCATAGCAGCACCCAATCAATGATAGATTCACCTGTGCACACGATGATAACCACCGCAGCAATCATTAGCGCTGGAATTCGCTCAATTAACCAATTCTTCATCATTAACCACCTTCTGAAAATGCTTTGGTGAGTACATTACTTTCTCACCGTCTAGGATTCCAAACTTCCATCCAGCCTTGATTCGATGTTCTAAAGTTTGACGACTCAGGTTATGAGCCCTAGCAAACTTAGATATACTTTTTATTTTCATTCTCTACCCAGCTAAGTGATTTTTAATTAACTCTCTAGCGTGTGACTTGCTGCTAGCAATAACACTTTTCTCGCTGCACCCAGTCCATCCAGACGAAAGCTTCACAATAACTCTGCCATTTGAATATTTTTTATAGCGTCTAATTTCTACAGTAGCACTGCGCTTTACCAAATTGCCTGTTGACTCAGTAAACTGTAATTTTGCAAAGTTTGACATTTTTAACTTCCTCAATTCGTTTCGCGGTATTGCGTTTCGATGTGGTAACTATAGCAAATAACTTTTGCTCGGTGCAAGCGTTATTTGCTACTTTATCAAAAATAATTTATCTCGCGTTCAAGCTCTCTTTGCGCCTGAATATCTTCAATACGCCTGCGAGTCTCTAACCGCTTTTTATCAAGTGAAGATGGATCGCTTTGCTTGATGGCTGACTTGTTAGTGTATAGCGCCTCATTGCTAAATCCAGCACGACCGCGCATTAGCTCCTCTGGTAATTCAACCTCTTTCACAATAAACATCTCCATTAATTTCTGACTTAATCTTATCTATGATGCAGTTAGCGACAACTTCATCAAGTCCTGAGTAATTAAACTTGTGAGTGTAAAGGTCTAGCCATACCTCACCCATGCATAGAACCTTACGCAGACTTACGGCCTTATCTCGCGCAATCTCCATACCATCAAGCGTTGAATTGTCGAAATCCAAACCGTACAATTCTTCTATGTCTCTAAAGTAAACCTTAGTCATTCCGCACACCTTCCATTCATTGCAGAATGATTTTACCTTAGCTGACATGCTGTCCATATCGCTTCCTTAATCAGTTAATTTGATAACTAAATATGCAATATAACATTGCTAGATGCAAGTTATTTTTGCTGCAAATAATAAATAAAAAGCCCAGTGTTAATGGGCTTTTGTTTTATCTTCTTATTGTCGGAATATGAAACCATCCGACAGGATTTTTCTCATACTCGTTTTCAAA
>JAODOK010009919.1:0-10493 GCA_027576575.1 Netuma bilineata | reverse complement strand
TCTTGACTATATTTTCTATTCATTTTACAACTTATGGTGGGAAATAAAAGTGTGACTTTTCATGGAAAACACAAAATGGTCTGGGTGACCCCAAACTTTTGACCGGTAGTGGACTTTGTAAGGAAACTGAAATAACTGCCAAAAAGTGTTTCTTGTGTATGTTTTCAGTTGCTCCATCCTTCCATCCGACTGGCTGAGCAGCGTCAGCTAACAGGAGCTGGTGAGTAAAGCTCGCTACCTCTCTGGCGCTCTCCTGGCCCACAAGGCCCGACGCAGTCTGTTTAGCAAAGCCCGCTTCGTCTAACCCGAGACCTTTCACATGGCTGTGAGACGCAATGCGCTGGGTCTTCGTTGTGCTTTTCACCTCCTCGATCTTCATGGCTTTACCTGCAATCCGAAAGCTTCACGGAAGCGAGAAAACTACTTGATCTTGCTCCTTCTGGTTTGTTGTGTCAGTGTTATGACAATAAAGAAATTCTTATTCTGGTTCTGATTCAGAATAACCTGCTCTCAACACCAGTCATCTAAATTCGCCGTTAAAATCGGCGCGACTACAAACACACAGGGAAGCTCGTTTCCATGTGGGTTACCAAGGAAATTTCCGGAAGTTACGCCTCCGTTAGTGTGCACTGTGTGCTTATTGGCTAGGACGCTTTTTATTCGTGTGTCGATTGGATAGTTTCGGTGTATGTCTGGAAGGAAGCTCAATTGGCCCACCCCCCTGTGTGCAAGATTAGAGTCGTACTGAAACAGCAACTATTTATTATTATTATTATTATTATTATTAAATTTTTGGAACTGTGTACAATAATGAACGAAACAAAGCAAGTTTTTCATTCGTCTATGCACACGATACATCTCTTATTTCAAATAACTATGGTTTTCTTAGCTTTTTTTTAACAATCAGGCAAACGTGTTAACGCTTTAAACATATATTTCTGAACTCATTTTACCAGATATGTTGCAAGACCTAACATCTCGAGCTAACCGATGTGGAACCTGACTACTCTGAACCACATTTGCAGCCGGAAACATTTGATAGTGACGCAGGAAGTGAATCTGTCCAATTACAAAGCTTTCGAGCAAGTTTGGCCCGTGTAGTGAATTTTAATAGTTTTGTTGGTGTAAATTAAAACTAAATAACATGCCATTAGGATATCATATTACTGTCAGCATAATATTGTTTTTCCATTTATAAAAACCTGCAGCCGCAGATCTTAATCGATCTCCGACCAAAGTCTGTTCATGCATTGAGTTGACCCAGAGCCGACGCCTGCGGACGGTCTCGCCAAAACTCTGAACTTTAACGTGGGTGTGTTGGGACATGTCGACAGCGGAAAGGCCAGAGCTCTGAGCAGCACTGCGTCTCAGATTTAAAGATTGTTCAGTAATGTTTTTGGATTTAATAGTCGCGATTAGTTTTTCCACAACCATCCCGGACAGCTGAACAGTAATCAAACAGGGGAAGTATCATGGTGTTATATAAAGTGATGCAAGCCTCACGAGGGATGATCTTGCGGGCTTTCTGTAACATGCCCAACCGAGATGAGATTTTTGTGGAAATGTGGTCATTCCCAGAGGGGCCTGGATCAAGCACACCACCAAGATACTTGAACTGATAAACTCTAGTTAAAGTCTTATTGCGTGCTGTAACACAAAAATTGGTGACCCTGGCAAACCTTTGATGTGTACCTATAAGCATTATCTTGATTTTGTAGGAGTCAAGGAATAAATTATTTTCAAGCCAGTTTATATTATTATAAACGATAATATTCAGTGTCATGACAGACACCATCCTGCAGGGGGCACTATGTGTCAATGATACGCTAGAGATACCTGCATTCAAGGTACACAGACCACTTTTGTCTCCCACAGTTTCGACACTGAAATTAAAAAAAAAAAGGAAGGAAAAAAGATTCCTCATGGGTTCCTTAAATTAGTAGAGCTTTTTTGCAGCCTAAATTTCAGTTTTACCTGAAGCCCTCACTAAAAGATTACAGCGAGACAGAAAAAACTATTAAACTTTATTGAATGTGCTAAATGGTGTTGAAGTCGTTAAATGACTTGAGGGTTGTAATTAGATTTAACATGTTGAAGTCTTTCTTTTTAAAACCGTAATGGGGACATGTCCCACAACAGCCAGTTGATTCAGACAACTTTTTTCCTGTTCCCCCCCCGAGTATTCTGGAATAGGTGCCTAGAAGCTAAGCGACATCTATAAAAAGTCCCAGCACACCAATTTTGAACACCTTAAGACAGTGTTTCTCAACCAGTGGGCCATGAAGCACATGGACTCAGCAAGATTCCACTACCATCTGGCAGCAACTGGAAGTGGGAATTGCGATGGGATGTTCCATCTCCTGTCAGCCTTGCGATGACCTGGTGACTTGTCCAGGGTGTACCCCGCTTCTCGCCCATAGTCAGCTGGGATAGGCTCCAGCTTGCCCGCAACCCTGTAGAACAGGATAAGCGGCTACAGATAAATGGATGGATAGATGTTCCATCTCCCCTAGCCTCTTCATCATTGCCTTGGCAGGTGGTTGGTAGAGTCAGCAGGCTGGAGGCTCCCCCCTCTAAGGAGCTTCATGGATGACATCACATGCCTGCTTCAAACTGCACCTTGCACAGCTAGGCTCCTGAAGAGGCTAGACAAACCGATCTCTTGGGCTAGGATGAAATTCAAGGCAGGAAAAATCAAAAAGGAGTCTTTCCCTGCGGACAGGGAAGCTGGATGACAGGGCCACCTTCACCATTGGCAAGAAGACATCCCCCCCACTGCCAATCAACCCCTCCGAAGTCTGGAAAGGTAGTACACATTCAGCCTCTCAGACAAGAAAACAGGGAAGCCCACCCCTTCCAGCAGCTGTCAAAAGGCCTGGTCAAGACTGAGTCAAGCCAGCTACCTGGTGTGGTGCTTTAGCGTCATCTTGTACCCAACGGTAACATGGCCACTGAAGCTGTGTGAAGTCACCTTTACAGCCATAAACAGGATGGAAGCAAAAGCCAACTCGTTCATCTGAAAATGGATGGGACTCCCAAAAGTGCCTCTCAACAACAAGCCTGTATGGGAGGAACACACTGCAGCTACCCCTAAAATCAATTACCCTTGGGTACAAACATGAGAAGGCAAGGCTGGCGATGGAGCCAAGGGACTCTGTTGAGGAGCTTGTGAGGGACATGCATACCCATATGGTGACAGGGAGGAAATAGAGGGCAGAGGAGGAAGTGGAAAAAGCAGTGGGCAGGCTACAACACAAGGAGGTAGTGGGTACAGTCCAATCAGGCCTTGGATGGAGTGATCCACCCATCTTGTGGTCCAGAGCCAGTGAGGAGGAGAGGAAGGACCTTGTTATTTCTGAGATCACGAGGATGGCTCAGGAGGGGTACAGGGTGAAGGCCATGGCACAGGGGTGCTGGACAACATGGAAGAGGGTGGTAAGCCGGGCAGGGAGCTGGACAGACTTATGGAAGCTACCAAAAGCCCAACTCCGTTTCCTTATTTGGGCAATCTAGGACACCCTACCTTCCCCCTGCAATCTGCACCAGTGGCTGGATACAAAGCAAGCCTGTGACCTTCTGTGGGACCACCAACACCTCCCTCCAGCACATCCTGGCAAGCTGCAGGACCGCTCTCGCACAGGGCCGGTTCAGGTGGAGACACAACCAGGTGCTCAGGAAGCTTGCGGAGGTGGTGGAGAGAAAGAGGCAAGAGGTCAGCCAAGGACCCAACAATGGATCCATTTCCAGAGGCAAGGGGAGTCCACAGACACTATCAGCAGGAGACCAGCACCCTCACTCCTCTTGTCTGGGACAGAGTGGAGATTGGAGGTCAACAGTTCCATTTCCCAACAGAGATCTGCAGCACAACACCACAACCAGACATGGTGCTCTGGTCAACAGGCATAAAAATCAGTGCTGCTGGCAGAGCGGACTGTGCCTTGGGAAGAAGGCTTGGAGGCAGCCCATGAAGAGGGCAAAATACACAGACCTGGTTGCAGAGTGCAGGGAGGGCAGCTGGAACACAAAACTCTGTCCAGTGGAGATTAGTTGGAAGCTCAATACAACACCTGCTCCAAGACTTAGGGCTACAGGGAAAAGAGCTACACAAAGTCACCAGGAAGCTCTCTGAAGAGACCGAGAAGGCCAGCTTTTGAGTACGACTCAGAAGGCGGGACAAGATTTGAGAAAGGTTAGCTGTGGGGAGGGTCGGCGAGACGTCCCTATTCACTGCCCTGTCACCAGGAGATGTTCTGGGATAAGGGGCAAAGCATCTAGGAACGGTGGTCCCTGGCTGATGACCCCACAGCTAACCAGACAGGCACCAGTGGAGGGGTGGCAGGCCTATATCCTAACAGGTTAACATCTACCTGTATAAATTGTTAAAAATGGGAAATTGTTAAAACAACAATAATATTGTCCTCCCAGATAGCTCTCTTTCACATTTCCTGATACCTCCATGTTTGTAGTCTTTGCCTGATTGTTTTCCTGGGTTTCTCAGAATATTTCTCTCTTTTCAAAGATTTTTACAAACTGTTAATGTTTTTGTTTTCCAGAAAAATACATTTTAAAACTTTAAATAAGTGATGCATATCCTTTTTCATATGTGGTGCTAAATGTCACTTTCTGGTTCAGTATTCAGCTGCAGGGTAGGAAATTCTTGCATTTGTATTTAGAACAGTAATACAACAAATGAATAATCGAACATGTGTTGTATGGATATGCCGTCAATATAAAGGAGTTTATTTTTTGGGTTTTGTTTGGCTTTAAGTGTCACAACTTGAGCCTGAACTAAAACATTAAACAGCTCTGTGGAAACCTGAAAAGGGAGGTAGAGTCCATCTAACCTGACAGGAGTTTCAGAGGTTTTGCATCAAGAAATTGGAGAAGAGCCCCAAATCCTGGTGTGCAAAGCATGTAACATCATAACCAAGAAGACTTCAGGCTGTAATTGGTGCTAGGGAGCTTTAACAAAGCATTGAGTAAAAGGTCTAAACTTGTATTTTTATTTTTTTAATAAACTTACAAAACTTTCTGCAAAACACTGAGTAAAGGGAATGGAAACGTAACAAAAAAAAAAAAATTAACGTCATTTAGCAATACTCATTGATCCCTACAGAGACATTTGAAATTGGCAAACTGATCCATAGATTGTTCCATTAACTTGGTTGTGTAATTCTGCATCTGACTGAGAACAAGTGACAAATTGTCAATCTAAACAAAACGCACACTACATACTGTGTATCAGAAGGTACAGTTGAATGTATTATATTGAATTCTGTGAATTATTTATGCTCAATTTCCATTCTCCATTTTATTTTAAATTGTAACACACAGGATCTAAAACAATAGAATGCAAAAGAAACTAAAATCAAACAAACATACACAAGCAAAAAAATCAAAACACAAGACAAGCAGATATTGTAAACCTTGACAGAGAACTCTGCAGTATTCAATTCTTCATATATTAGGCTGATCGCCTCAGATGCCTCCCTTTGATATCAGATTATATCTTCCCTCAAAAACCCATCACAGGTGTGCCTATGTGTGAGAAAGAAGTGAGCTGCCTTCTCAATAATCTGAGAATGCTCTCTTACCTACATATAGTTCTTGAACCTAAAATTTTTGAATTTAACCTGTCTGGTTTTGGAGAGGGATTTGCCTGAAAACAATGGACATTTTGACTCTTCTCTTGCAGGATGAGAGTCTGCTCAGCTGCTCCATGGCCAGGCATGGATTATTCCCTCATTATTGCGCTTGCCAGTAAACTAAAAGGTCTCGAGTTGATTTGAAATGTGGTCTTTGCATTGGGAGTCTATGGCTGTTATCTCCCAATATGAAGCTCAAAGAGTTGCCACTGCCAGTGAGGCAAGTCATCATTAAGCTGAGAAAAATCAAAACATAAAAAAAATCAGCGAGCTAGTAGAAAGTTTAGCTGGCCAAATAGACTATTTGGTAGATTCTTAAAAAAAATAGAATGCACTGGTGAGCTCAGCATCTCCAACAGGCCTGAAATACTACAGAAAACAACTGTTGATGACAGAAGAATTATTTCCCTGGTGAAGACAAACCCCTTCACAACAGTTGGCCTGATCAAGAACACCATCCAGGAGGTCAGTACATCTGTATCAAAGTCAACAAATAAGAGAACACTTCACCAGAATAAATGCAGAGGGTTTACCACAAAATGTAAACCATCAGTAAATCTCAAAAACAGGAAAAGCAGATTAGACTTAGGCCAAAAAAAAAAAAAATCTACTAAAGCCCATACAAGTTCTGAAACAACATCTTATGGACACATGACACAGAGATCAATTTAAACCAGAATGACAGGAAGAGAAAAGTATGGAGAAGGGAAGGAACCACTCATGATCCAAAGCATATCACCTCATCTTATGCCACGAGCAGGTACAGCTGCTAATAAAACTGGTTGCTTTGTATTTATTAATGATGTGACTGCTGACAAAAGCTGCAGGATGAATTCTGAAGTTTAGAGGGCTAGATTATTGGCTCAGATTCAAGCAAATGGCTTAAAATTCACTGGATGGTACTTTACGGTGCACTCAGTGACACAAAGTACGTATACTTCGAAAGTAATTCAAGACTTTTGTTAAAGCAAAGAAATGGAATGTTCTACAGTAGCCAACTGAATCATCTGATCTGAATCCAGCTGAGCTGCCGTTCACTTGCTGAAGGCAAAACACCCCAAGACCATACAGAAACTGAAGATAGCTGCAGTATCAGCCTGGCAGAATATCACCAGGGAAGAAACACAGCATCTGGTAATGTCTATGGGTTCCAGTTTTCAGACTGTCTGACTACAATGGATTTGCTACCAAGTATTAAAAGTTTAATTTATGATTAGGGTGGCATGGTGGTGCAGTGGTTAGCTCAGTCACTGCACAGCAAGCAGGTTCTGGGTTCAAACCTGGCAGTTAACAGAGTCCTTTCTGTGTGGAATTTGTGTAATCAACTCGTGCCTGCATAGGTTTTCTCCGGGTGCTCCGGTTTCCTCCCACAGTCCAAAGACATCAAAATTAGATCAACTGCCTACTCTAAAATTGCCCATAGGTGTGAGTGTGAATGGCTGACTGTCTCTCGGTGTTAGCCCCACAATAGGTTGGTGTCCTATCCAGGATGTATCCTGCCTCTCGCCCAAGGTCAGCTATGATTGGCTCCAGGTTACCCGCAACCCTCACTGGATAAGTGGTATAGAAAATTAATGAATGAAGTTGAGGTGTGATCAAAAAGTCCTGGGACTGTTCCTGTTGCAAGGTCATGTATGTGCAGCAAGAGTGAGCAGTAACTCTTGCAAGTCATTATGCCACGTGACCTGTATTATACACTTTTTTTGACAATGTGCATATGCACATTTGCAATTTCACTATGAACCAAAGAGCAAACAAAATTCTAGATCAGAAATTTGGAGAATACATATAGACCCTGGAAATGCTTCACCAAGACTATGGCAATGAGTGAGGCATGGTGCTTCAAGTGGCATTCGTGCACACAGAAAGGCAGAGCATTATCCTCCAGTGACATCCTTCCCCTGTTTAAGTTCTTCATTGCCATAGGTTTGTTAAAACATTTCAATTATCTCTACTGCCAATCGCAAATGCTTGTGCATTGCACAAAATCACAACTGTGTACATGCGCACAGTCATAAAAACGTGTGGAACACAGGTCCTGATGTTGATAGTACAATGTCATACAGCACGCTGACTAGTGTTACTGCTGGCTCCTGTTACATATGCAGGAATCTTTACCTCGGTTCAGTGAAAGCAGACATGAGCCAAGAGACATTATTTATTAATTACAACTAAATCATCTTTTACTGTGAACCAATTCAGTGAAGTTTCAAAATGTCTCTCCTCCCGTTCTATTGCTGGAAGAAAAAGGTGCGTTTCTTCAGTACTTGTGAAACTTTCAGAAAGCAGCAGGAAAGGGAGAAAACACTTCTTTGTTTGGCCATACCTACTGCAGAAATGAAGCCGATGACCTTGAATTGGCTTAAGATGAAAAAGGTAGCAAGAATGCAGGTCGGTGTGAATCTAGCCTCAAAACTCCCACAGACAAAAGGGACCGAAATCACAGAGGTCCTTGTGAGGATAAATATTAGTGGAGACCACCTTGATGAGAATAGAAGAGGAGGAGAGGAAGGAATTGACCCCATACAACCAGGAGAGCAAAAGGTCAGCACTTTGCAGGAAACTGAAGTCGTTCAACTTGGAAGATGGAAAACGTGTGAAGGATGCATATGTTTTCAGTTTCTAGAATATGATGCCTGAGGAAAACAGAGACAGCACGACTCTGACTCCGGCCTCCATCACAGACGTGGAACTGTTCCCTGGCGGGCTGACTAATTTTGGAAACGACTGCCATGTTAACGCAAGTCTGCAGAGCTTGTTCAGAGCGGAGACTTTCTGTGCAGAGCTCTCCAACCTGCTAGAAAAGTCAGTCCCGAATCCAGAGGGCACATTCCTCAGATGTTTCGTGGAGGAGTTGTCACGGTTGAGAAAGGGCTCTGAATTTCAAGACCTCACCAAGGAGACTCTTCTCCTGAACCTGATTGAATCAGCTGAAAACATCAACCTAGAATTCACCATCAACAATCAGAATGATGCCCATGAATTTCTCTGCCACTGTCTGACCCAAATGGAGGAATACGTACAACTGTTGTGTTGGCAAGAGGATGTGGATTTTCGATGCCCAGTCTGGTCCAATTTCAAATTCAAAATGAGGATCATCATAACACGCTCCAGCTGTGGATTCCAGCAGAACAACAAACTGGAAGTGTTTAATCACATCTCCATGTCCCTGGTTGGACCAGTACTTCAACAACTTGGTTACAAGCCCGACAGTGCTGGAGAGCAAGTGTGTGGAGGAGAATCTGCCACTTCCACGTGGACACTCCACTCTCTGCCCAGATTTCTGATTCTTCAGCTGAACAGGTTCAGGTTAACTGAATACATCACATTCATCAAGACAGAAACTCCAGTGGACATCCAACTAGACCTGCAGATAAATTGCCTTCTTCAAATCAGACATGCCTGGAAAAGAGGACAGCAAAGCTGAGGCCAGAGAGACAGACAGAAACGAACTGGGTGAATCAACCCCCACTTATCGACTGATCAGTGTCGAGAGTAACTGCACTAGTCACCAGGGAACTAGCTCGCTACAATGTGGACATAGCTGCCCTCAGTGAAACACATCTAGCAGACAAGTGCCAGCTCATGGAACATGGTGGTGGTTATAACTTCTTCTGGAGTGGTCGTAGCAGCACTGAATGGCGAGAGGCAGGCGTTGGATTTGCTGTAAAGTCCCACCTGTAAAGGCCCAGAAACTTAAACTCCCAGAGGGCATCAAAGATCACCTGATGACACTTCAGCTCCCACTTAGAGACAAGAAGAACGCAAAGTTGATTAGCATTTATGCTCCCACAAAACATGTCACCGAGGCCCAGAAGAAACGAACTGCACGGAAGGCTCAAACTATCTCCACCCCCACTGCAGCACCTACCCATGCACGCCCGACGTGTGGGCGTACCTTCAAAGCCCAGACTGACCTCATCAGTCACCTCCAGACCCACAGCCACCACCCACCAAATTGAAGTCATGACCATCGTCGACCCCGCAGTACGAACATCAACATGTGCATGACCTTGCTGCTCTGTTGTTTCACAACAGGAACAGTCCTGGAACTTTCTGATCACACGTCGTATAATAATAGTTTGTCCAATTACTTTTGGGACCTTAAAAATGGGAAACTATACACACACACACAATAGCCAAAAGTATGGGGACACCTTAATATTACACCCATATATCACTCTTCCTCAAACTGTTGCCATAACGTTGGAAACGCACTGAAAAGTTTTGTTTCGAGGATTTTAATTCAGCCTGATCACTTGGATAGAGAGCGAGCGAGTGCAATCCAAGTACGACCAAGCAATAATAATCTCAGATCAAGCAATAATATCTGATATCAGTTGCTGTCTTCTGTGAGTACTGCAATGCATCTCTGGCTGTGGGAAATACAGACCTGAACTATGGGACCAGTGAAACAGAAGACAAGTGACTGCTGAGGGAGAAAGTATTACTTCATGAACTTGGTGTGCTGATCCTGAAGGATCTTTGCTGAAGACTTGGCATCATAGAAGAGCTCATTAATTTCTTCCACTTGTTCTCTTTCTACAACTTCTTTCCCCTGAACTCGTGCCAGCAGACTGGCAGGTGTTAAGAGCTGCACAGCATACCTGCACATAGACAAATAATTCCTTGATTTAAGTACATTAAACTGTTTTGCATGTTGAAGACATAAAACCCATTATAGAACCTATTAAAGAAGTAGGGGGTAGGGGTGCGAGTGTTGCATGACAAAGGTGTGAGTAAATGGTATAACTTTAGGGCCCGTTTACATGAGGACGCTGTCGGGTAAAAACGACTAAATATTTTATCGGAAGTGCCTTTCGTTTACACGGGGACGGCGTTTCCGAG
>JAODOK010009889.1:0-10497 GCA_027576575.1 Netuma bilineata | reverse complement strand
GTGTGTGTGTGTGTGTGTGTGTGTGTGTGTGTGTGTGTGTGTGTGTGTGTGTGAGAGAGAGAGAGAGAGAGAGAGCTATAATAAGTAAAAAAATACAAATACAAATATTATTTATAAAGTTGAATAATAGACACTGAAAGGTCGTTGAAGAGCAGCACAGCCTTTCTGATCGCCTTGTTTACAGCCTTAAAGGCAATAAGCAGGAATTAGATTGGCACTTTGGGCTATTATTCATTATTCATTGACCATTTGACAGCCCAAGTACCGATCAAAACACCAAATAAACACAGATTAAAAAAAAAAAAAAAAGAAGTACTGTGGCTGACGAGTGTGTCTTTGAGACACGGTAAAGAGAGGTGAGGAGGAGAAGAAGAAGAAGAAGAAGAGCTCGGCCACGCTTTAACAGCTCTGTGAAAGTAAACACAACTTTTGGGAATAAAAGCTTGAGCTGCCAATAGAATCGCGCGCGTGCAGGTGACAGCCATTAGCGTCGGGGAGAGAGCGCGAGACTACACAGCAACAGACGCGCGGCAGTGACGTGTTCGCGGCGCGCTGCTCGCGAGCGGCGCGCGCCTCCTGGAAACAGAAGTTGAGCTTTCTATTCGCTAAGCGCGCGCGCGGCCCACTTGCGCTGTTGCTAGGCAATACGCTGCACGCTTCTGCACCGTGCATGTTAAAAGTGCTCAACTCCTGTGTTCGGGAGAGTTTCTGAATACTAACGAGATGAGCCTCGGGTGACATCAGATGGCCACAAGTTACAGGTCATTCTGGTGTCCGCACCCATACTGCGCGAATCCAGTAAATATCACAGCAACAGAAACAAAGTTACACCTGCTTCCTGCTCCAGACATTTAACAGATGAGTAAAGTTTAAACCCTACACATCTCTGTGCCGCACTGAGGTCGATGCCCTGCAGTAATTATAAGCTAATTATATTGTAATAATTGGAGTTATGTTATCGCGAAAGAAATATAACAGTTTTATGAGTTAATTTTCACACCGCATCAACATTATATGAATGGAACACGATATTATAGTCTTTTTTTTTGGGGGGGGGGACAAAACAAAACACAATTTAATGCACCACTGATGAGATATGAATGAATCTTTAGGCAAGCCCAACAGGAAGGGTGTCTATTATTATTATTATTATTATTATTATTATTATTATTATTATTATTGTGTGTGTGTGGTTATTCCAAGCAATAGCTAATACTGGACGCTTCTTTCCTTTGCATTTTAAAACATTAAAGTCCGCCACTTCACTCGGACTATTATCTGTCGGCTACAATGGGATCGGTGACAAAAACAACACTGCAATAAAAGCGTCTTAACATCTCCGGATATTATATAGTTACGGCTTTATGAGTGTTTTGCAAACGCAAGCAAAATCGATCAATTTTCTCACGTCCTTATAAGGTATTTTGTCTGGGTTTTCTTTTAATACAAGGCTGTTTAATAAAACATGTTCGGGCTCTGCTAGTCTTATCTCTGACTAGAAACCGGTTGCCAACGATTGCATCATTCCTTTCATGTGACTCCCTTACGCCCCAAATTCGTCCTGGCTGCCTTATGACTGCATCACATCTTTCTGCTCACACAAACTCGCTCACAGAGACACAACCAGCACCGCTTTGTAGCCCCGCCTTCTACACTCACGGCCTGCTCTGATTGGATGTCTCTAAGCAAAAGAGTTTTATCCTTAATACAGGATTCGGTGGTCCAGCCGACTGTCGGCATTCAGCTGCACGACTGCGGGTTCGGTTGAGGCTCAAGCGCTTCCTCTGGAGTTCGGTTGTGGTTCAGTCTCCTATATAAACTGCCCCGGGAGTTTCCGAAATTCATACTCGGTGACTTCAACTGAACAATGGTTAACATGAGCTATTACCAACCTCAACAAAAATATATACACAACCCGAGTCCAAGACAGTCGAGAAAACGGCATAATAAACGAAAAAGGGTGAGTTTACGCTTAATGTTTGTTTCCTTACAGCATGTTTGAGTTGGTGTAAGTTTTGGGCGCCGCCGCTCCTGGTGTGAACTTCACTTCACTTCACTCCACTTGAGAGCAGTTTTTCCTCGGAGAAGGGATCCGAACCCATACTGCTCATGTTTTGGCAGCGATCCCGCAGCTGTTTTTGGACAGCAGTTGTTCTCACTTCTTATATTTCGGGACTTTTTTTTTTTACTAACCAGTTCTTGTTTTACTTCTCACTCAACGGACAAAGGATTTTGTTTTTGTTTTTATTTATTTTGTTTTTATTTCTTAACCTTTTTTTTTTCTTCTTCGGGTTTAAAGGTCAAGTTTTCAGTTTTAGGGATTTTACCTTTACGTCACTGTCAGATCAAAATCAACACTGTGGATTTTTTTTGTTTTGTTTTAAAAAATAACACTTAGTTTTAGAGGTTATACAGCACTATGTTTTAAAAAAACAAACAAGTGTTTATTTATTAGGTGCATTTATTATTAGTTTTATTTATTTACTTTATTAATTATAATATATTTCTAGTTAAATTACATTTTTAATTATTTATGGTTATTAATAATTTTCTTCTTCTTCCCCTCTGATCCCTGATTGTCTCTTTTGTTTCTCCGTCCTGTACTTTGACTCCATGACGTAACTGGCTGCCTTTTTAGTTTACTTAATGACTTATTATAAACAATATTTTATAAATGTTGTCAGTTATTTAGTTTATATATAATGTTTAACTCAGCAGTCCATTTTAAGCTAATTTTTTTTATTTTAATACAACTCTTGATTAAACAATAGCTAGAAAACGCACTCAGTAACTCCACTAACTTTTTTTTTTAAGTGGCAGTATTTACCCGTGATTGATTTTTTTTTTCTTTAAAGATGGATAAAAACAACTTTAGTTTGACTTGACCCGTGTGGTTCTACACTGTTTTCATGATCTAAAATGAAAGCAGACCCTGAGCTGAGCTGTGCTCCACCCCAATCAGCATAACCTCCAAAACTATGCACCCCCTGATAGGTGACCAGTGCTGTGGGTGTTTGTATATTTAATATATTTAGCATGGTGTAGTGTGATTCAGTACACCGAGGTGAGACTCGAGCTTTTGGACTTGGTGTTTTTCTCCCTGACCCTGGACTTGAACAGGGGGCGCCCGCGGCCACAGCACCGCTTTGTTTACATAAAGATTGGCTGACCTGAATTAACATACATTACTGTTAATCACCCAATAAAACTCATTCACACTCCACTCAGTGTCTCACTCCTCCATCTGTTACTGCTTTAAACCTCACGTTTTCTCTTCAGCAGTCTTTTGTTTAATTTTGGCTGAACGTTTGTTTTTCTCTTGAGCAGTTCTGTGACCAATTAATTCATGACCCTTTCTGATTTTAAATAATTTCTTGATTCATCTTTAAACCTTGTACGCACTAACATAACTTGTTTAACAATTATTTTCCAGAATTACTGGGACATAATATCGCCGACAACTTACAACCACACTTGATTAAGAAGAAACGCTTTTAAGGTAAGCATGTATTCAGATTTCTTTTGTTGTACTGCACATCTAATCACCTGTCCTATGTTTTGTACATCGCAGTGCTATGTGACTCGGTTATAATCCTGGCATGTGCATGCACCTTGGTTTTGTCCTCAGTGCTGTGAAGTTGTGAACGGTTGAACATCTGGTGGACTTGTGATCTCTGTAGTAACTCCATCTGACCACTAAGTGTCCTTAGACAACTGAAGATTTTCATCTGGCCACTTTAGTTTTAACTTTTCTTTTAGTAATCTCTGGAGCAGTACTACCCAATACCACGTGTGCTTATTTTGTTGTAGGTTTAAGCTTTTTTTCTTCTACATTAAAAAAAAAAATTATTTTCTGGGCTAGGTCTGGTGTGCTGGGTGTAGGAGCGTGTTGAGTCGTCGTGTCTGTGCGTAGCAGCTGATTGGTTGAGATGACTGCGGAGTGGATGTACCCCCCCGGCGTGGCGCCGCTGTGTGGTGCAGAGTTGGAGGCGTGGTATGAAGACTTGCAAGATATATTGGGATCCGATGCAGGTGGGGCCAAGCACACACGCCCCCCACCCTGCGCCGAGGTCAGTCACGCCGAAAGCAACGGCTGCCGTCTCTGCTCTCGTACCTCCAATGTTACGCCCTCCCTCCTCCTCCTTTCTGTGCTCTGTAAAGGCATTTGATGTTTGACATTGATTTTTAATAGTGATTAATAAATCAAGACTAATCAATTTCCTCTGCTAACTTTTTTTTTTTTCCCCTCCCTTCTCTCTCGCATGCAGAAAGAGCCGGAGTTTCTGGATGTCTTGGAGAGCTGCTCACTCACCTGGCTGACGGAGGGGCAGGTGTGGGGGGAGGGGGTGCAGCGTGTGATGGAGGAGCCTTCACCACCTCCACTGCTCCTCAGCCAACCACCAGCACAGGAGGAGCTGCGTGGTGCACGGGAGACTGTGAGCTCGGGTGCAGGAGACCTTCTGCCCCCGGAGTTCTTCGAGCTGCTGAGTGAAGGAGGTGTGGGCCTGGTGGAAACGGGGGCAGTCATGGTCACCAATGGCTACCACCACCATCACCCCCCGAACCCTCCGCCTGCCTCCCCATCAGCCAGTGAGGAAGAGCTGCCCACTGTCCCAAACTCGTCCCTGTCCTGCTCTTCTTCCACCTCGTCTTCGCAGTCGCCTTCCCTTAACTGCTCACCTTCCTCTTCCCCTCCTCTCTCCCCTCCTTCGACCCCTGCGTCCTCACGCCTGGGCAAGAGGAAGAAAGGGAGTGCCCTTACCTCACCTTTCTCAGGGAAGAAGAGCAGAAAGGAGCGGGAGCAGGAGAACGAGAGGAAGGTGCAGGAGCTGACCGACCAGAATGAGAGGCTTAAAGCAGAGATTGAGCGACTTGGTGAGGAGGTTCAGCGGACACGCCGTGCCCTCATCGAAAGGCTCGTCAACACCAGGAAATGAGGGGTTACGGGAGGGAAGTGGGGTAGGCAGAGAGAAAAGGTTGGAAAGAAGGAATAAGAATTATGGTAACCATGAAATGCACCTCTAGAGACAAGAAGAAAAGGCATGTGGAAAGTGGGGAAGAGAGCAAGATTCTTTAAGGGTCTTCCTCAAGAATGAAATACGGAGAGAAAGTGTGATGAAGTCTGACTTGGCTATAGATATGGAGAAGGACCCCAGGTTTAGTCATTACTGTAAGAATCAGCCTGAAGAATGAGGCACCTTGTTAATTTTAATACATGGTTTCCTACATAAGCAGATTGTAGGTTTGTCTTCCAAAATGCACTCCATCATGTGTTGCTGTTTGTACAGGAATGGAATGGAGAAATCTTGAAATGGTAACAGACTCCTGGGGTGGGTGGAACTGGCAAATACTTTTAACCAACCTCTAGAAATTAAGCACTTATTTGTCCGTTTACCCTTAAAACAGATTTAAGATGGTTTTATGCAAGGATTCTGTGCATTTCATTGTAACCCAGTTATAGAGGTAGATCTATCATGTTTTATCATGAATAATTAAAAGGGCTTAAACAATGTTAAGGTAGACCTAATTCAAATAGCTCAGGACTTTTCTTTTGTCTACATTTGCTTTTTTTTTTTTTTCTGAAGCTCAGCTCAAGCCATGGCCTTTAAGTGTGGATGGATAGGGGAAAATGTGGTTGGTCTAGTAGTGATCATCTTTTGTAAATTTTGATAACTAGCCACTTAGATTATGCAGTTCAAGCTAATCCATGCTTATTTTTCTATTGTATCTGCTTATGTAATCATTCATACTAGAAGTAAAATATGCATGCTAAATTGCTGTATTTGTATAGTCCAAGGTGAATTTCCCTTTGTCTTTACTTACTGTATTGTATACATTTAATAATAAAACTTCAACAAAAAAGTGAACCCAGTGCATTTTATTTAATGAATAGGAATACAAGGAATGTGAACAAATTAAAGGAAAACTTAATGCATTTTTTAATGGTTTTAAAAAGATCTATACTCTTCTAGTGAATAATAAACTGGTATAGAAAAGTAAAGCAAGCATACAGTTTAACATGATCTTGGCAGCAGTAACATGAAGCAGGTTAGTCATTTCAGTTCTTTAGGGGGAATCCTGTATTGTGTACCTTCTTCTGGTATGCCCAACCGATGGCATCCTCAGCCCCTTCATTCTTCTCTCATTACTTCTTTCCCTGCTGAAGGAAGCATATGAACTGTTAGAGCATCAATAATACCACAATCATAAATCTAAATATGCAAAAACATCCAGTCAAATGCCTGATTATTTGCACTGTACACAATTGTGAAAACCCCCATCAAAAAATAATCAGCAGCAACCAGCTTGCTTAGCTTTCTCAGGATCGGCTGCACTTACACTAGCAATAGGTTCTGCAGCAGGCTTGGCCTCGGTGTTTGTCTTGCTACCAGAATCCTGCCAAAGAAAATATAATAAATAACCGAGTCACACTTATATGGGGGTATAGAAACATGTTTATATATTAAAAAAAAAAAATTGGCAATCATTTTAATGTTAAGTTCACTTAAGGTGTTAGACACCACATTTCAGCATTAATGCTCCAAAAACAAAGCTCATAAATCAAAACTTGCATTAACTGATGGGATTAAAAATACAGCTGTATACAGTGTTAAATGCTGATAACCTTGGCAGTTTATATTGCTCACTGAAATTGGTCATAAAATAAATGTTAATGCAGGTGTTAAGTAAAACATTAACGGCAATTAAAGAAAGTGTTTAATATACTTGAATTGTAGTTGAATAACTTGAGGCAGAAATTCATGATTAGTTAAATGTTAACTAAATCAGTACAAGGTCACACTAAATATTCAGATTTGTAAAAGAAACATTGCTCAGCAGTGCAGTGAAGTTAGCGTTCCACCCTTTTATTCTGATTTTAAAAAAAATAATCAAAAAGGTGGACACTGCACAGATAGTTTGTTTTAAAATAATTTTTGATTAGCTTTTTTTGCTTCAGCATGCCTACATGCAAACAAATTTGAACAGAGGAAGGGGGGAGGACCTGAACCCAAGACACCAGTGACTGGCATTAGTGGGCTTTGGTCTGCATGTACTAGATCAATTTCATACTTAAAGCATGAGCGGAGGTGGCAATGCAGGGGCACAAAAGCATGCAATGCTTTCACTCAGATCTACCTTTCCCGTAGGGGTCTCCTCCTCCGGCTGAAACGAAGGTTCAAGTAAGAAAAGGAAGACAGGACAAAGACTACATTAGCGCTGACTGCATTGTGGCTGCTTAGAGGTCGAGCCCAAACTTTATCACCACAGAGAAGTAAATATGATGAGTTTCTGCTGTATTGTAATCATGTTTAAAGGCTTTCTTGATGGTGCAGCAATTCCTGAATGAGGCTTAAAATATCACCCCATCTCACATTTCGAAAAAATGTTGCAACAGGTGTGATTGGACCTTGTTATTTCACTCTGGAATGATGTAATATCCAGACACCTCATCCAACTTATGAACTGGTCACCATGTCATGCTTCATCAAACTTAATATTTGACCTCCAAAGGAAAAAGTCATTTATCAAAATGATGCGCTTTATGATTTTAAAGCAAGTCTGTGGTATGCATTTACAAACCTGTTGTCCTGCAAATTTCTTCCTCAGTATCGCAATTTGCTCAGGTTCCAGCTTCTGGAACAAAGGTGTGACCTGACCGGGGGGGAAATAAAGAATCAATAATAATAATAATAATAATAATAATAATAAATTAAAAAAAAAATTAAACCTGGGTTTCATCACTAGATCAAGTTAGATATAATGAAGTTGCTATAATTACACATTAATTACTGAATAATTACCGTGCCGATTTGGTGGCCGGTTGGGAGGCTGCAGAGGAAATGTCCCTCACCACCCAGCATGGCAACGGCACAATTATTTGGAGCTTGCAGCTGGGTCCGGATGGTCTCACTGACTGTGGGCATGTACGGCTCCAACATAACCGACAGGAGAACCGCCACATTCACAGACAAGCCAGTTACGGTGCCTGCACGTTTCCTACAGAACACAGAGCCATTTTGCTGTCAAAGACAAAATTACTTCACAGAATATACCAAGTATTTATGATATTATAAGCAACAGTAAAATGGTTCTAATAGCATCCTGATTTAAAAAAAAAAAAAAAAGTAAGTATTACTGCATCTGAAAAGAACCCATGCCCACTCACTCACTATGCCCCAGACTATAATCACAGTGATGCTTATTCACATTTACTTACCTCTCCTCATCTCCTCCTTTGATCGTCTTCCAAGGTTCATTACTCTGAATATACTGGTTGCCATGACGAGAGATGTTGAGAATGCACTTCAGGGCATCACGAATCCTGACCGCCCCCAAAAATAAAATACAAAATAATTAAGAAAAAAAAAAAAGTTGCATAGAATAATATTTAAAAAAAAAAAAAAAAAAAGGTGTAAGAGAACGTAGGTTTTCATTTTTCAGCTTGGACCTCTTGTAGTTAAATGTATGAGTAAACCACAAAATACACAGAACTGATTTCTTGGGGGATAACTTATTCAACCATAGCCTTACATGCTGCATCTCTATTAGACCTGAATCAGTAAAAAACAAATTTGTACAATACGCAGCAAAAAAAAAAATTAGCATTTACTAAATCTCCAATTTATAAAATTAGTAAATCTCAAACCAGTGAAGTATCCATCACATTAAATAACTACATGATCACTAAAATATTAGTTCAGTGTGCATGGAAACAATATCCTGTTCAGTGTATAAGAATTTCATCCTCAGGTGGTCAGGAACAACCAGTACATCTCGAAACTGAATATTGGCCGGTCATGCACGACCTGTGCGCACTGTTCGTGCATCGTTTGAAAGGCAACCTTCAAAAATGTGACTACTCAGTAACTGAATCAAAATACATTTTTTTTTTTTAAATTACAAAAAGTGTTCGATTAAGCAACACTTAGTGTACATACTAATTTAACATGATTAGAGGTGTTTGGTTTGTCAAACTGTTAGTTTCACAACAAATGAGCAGATAATCTGTATCTTGTTTTTTTAAACAGTGTAGTTCAATAATTACAGGTACGCAATGCTGTGTAGAAATAATGTGTGTCCGAGAGTGGTCTTTAGCTCAAACAATATTTTTAATAAAATTCTCATAGGAAAATATAAGCCTATATTAAAATTACACAAATAATCATGAGGGGGAAAAAAAAAAAGCAAAGCTAAATACACTGACTTGACTTTGTCCAGCAACTGGATGTACTGCTTGAGCTCCCAGGACACTTGAGCAATGAGACGTTTGTCTTCTTCCTGCAGAAGGATCTCCGGCACACTGCCATTAAAGAATTTGGTCACAAACGTGCCGGCCCTAAGAGACAGAGAAAGAAAAGGCAGAGACAAGAAAATAGAGCAGGTCAAAAAAAAAAAAATCCTCCATTTATTGAGCTGTGCAGAAGAGTGTGTAATGTGGCCCTTGATAATCATATCCAGATGTTGGTGTACATTTATTTTAGCAGATAATTTGTGGAAATAAAGTGGGAGTGTGCATGGTCTATATACCTGTTGATAAAATTGCCCAGGTTATTGAGCAGTTCGGAGTTGTTCTTCAGAGCCAGGTCAGCCCAAGAGAAGGACGAGTCCTGGCCTTCGGGTCTCACGTAGGTAAGGTAGAAACGCCAAACATCAGCTGGAATCCCTGTGTCTTTAGCCATGTCTCCAAACACTCCCACACCACGGCTCTTTGAAAATTTCGTGTCCTCGTAGTTCAAATATTCTGGGTGTAAATATATAACAAATTAATATTTTCCCCAAACCACTAAAGTAGTGGTTTTATAAAGCTCCTTTTACTTCTAAAATCATGATGCCGATTTAAAATCTTAACGTTCCTATAAAAATGTTCTAAAACAAACAGCTTTGGATCTAAAATCCATCTGGCTGAGGGGTGTTTAAAACAGTCATTTAAAAAAGTAAAAATATATAAAAAGCTATAGTTCTAAAGAACACAATCATTTTAGGTCATCATCTCTGCTCATTATGGTCCGTAGCAAATAAAGCTTCCTGTTAACAGACTGAACTGCATGGCCAAAGACCTGTTCACTGTGAATATCATGATGCTTCATGTGTCTAAGAACACCAACTCCTGATAAATCACTAATGCACAGTTTCATGTGGTTTTATGCTTCAACACCCAATTTCTCCTCATATTTGTTCGTTACAGCAAAATCAGCTGAACAATTTCAGGAGAGTTGTTGTGCATCACCTGTAGCAATCAGATGGTTGACGAGTGTGTAGTTGTCCTGCGCCCCGAGCAGAGAGCAGGGGAAAACTACACTGTGGAATGGAACGTTGTCCTTTGCCATGAAGTTGTACAGCTCCACCTGCAGGACAAGTGGGAGAGATGCACTAAAGTAAATTAAAATGGTTTTACATGCAATAATCTGATCAACACCGACTCTTGGAATATGCCTGTATAGTTAATTGCATCTCCATTTTTTTTTTTTGGGGGGGGGGGGGGTTTGATTTAAAAAC
>JAODOK010009238.1:0-10571 GCA_027576575.1 Netuma bilineata | reverse complement strand
GCGCGATGTAGATGGGGTATTTTCCGAATTTTCTTGGGGATTACTCCCTGGATCCATTACGCTCGCGCAAGGTAAACTATCCTGATGCTGTCCAATATGCCGGAGTGGGCGGAGTACACACGTGCGGGTCACGTGACTGCACATCCTCTATACATATCTCAGACTGGGTGGTGTAATGGTTAGCACTGTTAGCACTTGCCTCACAGCAAGGAGGTTCTGGGTTCAAGCCCAGTGGCTGACAGGGGCCTTTCTGTGTGGCGTTTGCATGTTCTCCCCGTGTCTGTGTGGGTTTGCTCCGGTTTCCCCTACAGTCCAAAGACATGCAGGTTAGGCTAATTGGTGGCTCTAAATTAGCCTGAGGTGTGAATGGTTTTTGTCTTTATGTGTCAGCCCTGTGATAATCTAGTGACTTGTCTCTCACCCATAGTCAGCTGGGACAGGCTCCAGCTTGCCCATGACCCTGCACAGGATAAGCACTTATGGATGATGGATGGATGGACATCTCATACTGCAATGACCAACAAATGGCTAACAAGTATAACTGTATCTATATGACATCTCATCACATCTCTCCCTTTTTGATTAGTATACACCAACAAATGCATTAATCACCACTGAATATTTTGATGCAACTTCTAGCATAAATTGCTTAGCAAAATGTAAATTGTTGGCCATTGCAATATTTTAACACAAAACACATTTCACCTATCACATATCCCTTCCATTTCTCTCTTTTTTCTGAACTTATTTAACTGCAACAAAATGTCCATACATCTATGACATGGAAGATTAACAGCCCTACTTCGGAACATACAGTAGTCTTGAACCTGATAGGAGCCATTCTCCCTGCTGTAATCCTCTTTGGAGTTGACCTAGGGCTGGGAGACACTGTGCGGCATGGAGTGATGGGGCACCAAGGGAAACAGAAGGGGAGCCCGTACCACATGGAAGGTCATGGTTCGGGTCACTATTCTCTGTTACATCAGCTTGCACTGAAGGCTGTGACACTTCCTGAATAGGTCTCCTGTTCCTGCAGACAACCATGCCCTGCTCTGTCTGCACATAATAGGATTTGGGCTCTGGTGCCTTGGCAATGACTTTTGCATGAGTTTTCCAGCCTTTTTCTCCATCCAATTTGATGTTGACATGCTGACCTGGCTGTAGTGTAGGGAAATGTTGGGTAGGTAGAGTGACGTCTGTTGTAAAAGAAGTGGTAGGCAGTTTTTGTTTCTTGGTCCTCGAGATTGACTGTCTTGTTATCCACCAGAATGGGACACAACTGCTGAGGATAGAATAGGGCTTGTTGTCCTTATCTGTGACTCAACATTAGCTGAGCAGGACTCAGCCCTGTTGCAGTGATTGGGGTGGCTCAGTAGCTCATCAGAGCCAGGTGAGGCTCTGGCTGATGCAGGATTTAGCTGTGGCAATGCTCCTTTCAGTCACCCCATTAGCCTGTGGATAGTGAGGGCTGGATATTTTATGTTCTGCTTACTGTCTAAATTCTGCTGAGCTAAACTGGCTACTATTATCCATTACCAGCTCCAATGGGATCCCATTGGGAAGACTGGTGCAGTGGTCAACACGGCTTTCACTTGTTTAAATGCTTGTTCCTGTGTGTCTCTCTCCAAATCCACATAGCATCAGTTTTCAATAGGCTGTTAATGAGGTGCATGACAGTTAAAAGGTCAGGGAAGAACTTACACAGGTAGTTAATCATCCCAATCCTCTGATGTAGCTCTGTGACATTTGTGGGACTTGGTAGTTCTATGATGGTTCTAACTTTTTCAGGGTTGGGTTTGATACCAGTGATGTGTCCAAAATACTGGATTTCTGATTTCCCAAACTGATACTTGGCCTTATTCAGTTTCAGCCCTGAAGCTTTGATGGTTTGCATTACTGTTCTAAGGTTGTGGTCTTTTTTATCCTTTCTAAAAACTAGGATGTCATCCATCACCACCACAGTGTTTGCATGATCTCTTAAGAGGGTGCTCAACTTTTGCCAAAATATTTCTGGGGCAGACGTAATGCCAAAATGAAGCCTCTGGAAACAGAAATGGCCCACTGGTGTGATGAAAGTTGTGAGCTTCCTGCTGCTGGCATCAAGTGGTATTTGCCAGAATCCACTCGCGGCATCAACAGTGGAGAAAACTGTTGCACTAGAGCGTTTTTGGTGCAATGTCCTCCAGTGTGGGTAAAATAAACTTATCCTGTTTCAAAGCTTTGTTCAGCTTTGTTAGTTCCACACATTCTGGGTTTCTTATTCTTTTTTAATCATGGGCACCATGGGAGCACACCAGTCACTGGCTTCTTTCACCTCCTCAGTAATGCCCAGAGACTGCATCTGTTTCAGCTCCTCTTCCACCTGGGGCAAGATGGGAAAAGGGATATGTTGTGGAGTGGCGATACTGTAGTGCTTAGCATCTGGCATCTCTATTTTCACAGGATGTGCAATGTCTCCAAAAACATCCCAAATAACTCAAGTCCAACCATTTTGCGTACCAGCCCCATTTTGTTTGCTATTTGCCCTCCAAGCAGGTTGGTGGTAAATGGGCCTTTCATCACATATATCCAGAATGAGTATTCCTGTCCATGTCTCACACCATTAGTCAGAAATTTGCCTTTGCAAACAAACTGTCCACTAGGACTTGTGAAAACTGCTTTCAAGTTTTTCAAAAGAGGACACTAGTGCAGACTTAGGTATGTGTGTTCTGATATTACTGTAATATCTGCATCTGTGTCAATTCTAAATTGCACCATGGTACCGTTAATTAGCAGATCTGTAAACCAGTTATCCTCATCAGGGTCTCTGTTCTCTAAAACGGCACCTAGGAACCAAACACAGCCATCATTGTTATCAGCATCTGTACCTTTCACTGCCCCCATGTGTTTGCTTTTACACAGTATTTCAAAGTGGCCCAATTTACTGCACTTACGGCAATCTGTTGCAAGACATGCTCCAAACTTATGCATTCTCCCATACCTTTTCATGTCACTTTTGGTGCTTCTTTCAATTGTTGATTGGCTGTAACTTTAGCACATTTCTTATCACATGGTTTGACTTGCTTGAATTTGTGTGTGACAGCACTTACTTCGTTTTCTGATCTGGCACCAGCATTTTGTGCTTTGATGAGAAGCCATGGAGATCGTTCTCTCCAGTGTCAAATCTGGTTCTAGCTGTAGTTTCTGGGAAAAAACCTTTCCAGTTTTTAGAGAAACTGGGAAGGTTTAGAGAAAGACCTTTTCATATTGCTAAGATATGTTTCATTTATGCATGTACTTATTTATGCATACAGTTATCCCAGCTACACTGGAGATACCGTAGCTTGCTCCATCAAGAGGGTTTTTTTTTTTTTGGCAGTAATGCATCTTCATGATTTCTGCACACAATCACAGAAAAGTAGACAAACACATCCATGTTCCATCTGACCAGAGTCTGAGGCTTATCTGCATTGCTTAAAATTGTCTGACAAGGAAAACACATGCAGAGTCATTTTGGATTCATATACAATGTTATGAAATCCTATTCAATTCCAAGTATCCTTTCTGAAACATATGCATTTGGTTAAATTCATCATATCAGACATTTGATACATACTGAGACTAAGGATATGTGTATGTATCTGCTTTAAAGAAAAGGTGTTGCCCAATGTTCCCAAAACATCCAGGACATCCAGATCAACAGCACCCTGACTAGATGAATTAAATAAATGAATAAAAACATTCTGATCAGCAATTCTAAGACATATTTCCTCATGTCCTTTTGGCTAGTTTTCCAGTTTTTGTATTTTAATTGCTTTTTCCCCTGGTTTTGATTTTTGTCAGTTTGTGTTTTTTATTGTTACTGCATTTTTATTTTGTTTTGTAAACTTTTGTTTTGGCCCTTCAAACTTGTTAATTACACACACATTCATCCTCCTTCTCATTCCCACACATTAATGATTTAAGGGAAGATGCAGCTGCACAGTATCAGAAAACCAACTTATGACCAGAAAGATTTTACTACACATACACAGTAAACTGCATGCACACACAAAATGACCAAATAGCATCCTTGCCTCTGAGTGACCTGCAAAAGATGTACATGTTTTTTCACACTTGTTTTCTGCCAGCAGTGCAGCAGACTGAGAGCCTAAGGCTGTGTCCTGAACTTAAACAGCAGGGATCTTTCCTAATACCACATCACTGGCATCCCTTAAACTGTGCACACTTCAAAGGGATTATACTTTGCCACTGCATTGCCAATGGAAAAGGTGATATGAGAGATTGAGAGTGAATATGTCGGGTCAAAAGAGCAGCCATGTTGCCTGTAGCTACTGCACTGACAAACTACTAGGGTATATGTGCATTATTGTTGCAGTTCTAGGGAATGCACATTACATACTCCCATACACAACATACATATCTGATACCCATGGGTACTTGGAATAAGAATGTTGTTTAATAAAATGAAATATTGAAAACTCAGAAAGTATGCTATTCAGAGTTGGTTATTTGATGCAATTTGTGCCATTTATTGTTCTAAATCAACAATAATATAAAGTAAATAAATATATATTTTTAAAAATCAACATGTATATATTTACCGTATATTATGCCTATCAATTTATAGGTTAACAAATTAATGAGAAACCCCTTTGTGTGAACGAAGCGTGGAATACATTGTGCAGTTGAGCTGATTTTCATTACCTGACGAACTCATACAGTAACATTTAACAACTCACCAATAGTTGACACAACCGTTGCCACAAAGTAAAACGCCCCCGTAAAATCCCATCGCGGTCGAAGGGCATCGGCCCGGATTCCAACGGCCGCAGCGGTTTCGTACTCGTGCAGGAACGAGCTGAGTTCGTGCACGCTGATGTTGAAAGCGTCGCTAAAGTTGTGCAGTGTGCGATTCCAATGCGCTCGGGCTCGCACCTCCGACGGCTGTTCGATGACTGAGAAGACCACGGCGCCACACAGAAGATATGCGAGGATGAGCAGCGCCAGCAACACGAAACGCCCATTATCCTCGTTGATGTGCAACGAGCGGCAGCCCGGGAGTTTCTGCCGCGCAGACATCGTGCACATTTCAGCACTACGAGCACGCGGCAAGCAACTCCAACCTGGGCCGCACAACCACACTGGTCAGCACCGGGTTTCCTGTTTTTCATCCTTCTAAAACTCCTGACCACACCGCGAAACGTTAATTTTATCTATTTATTGCGCAAAATGAGAATTAATATTAAGTTCAGAGATTTTAAATTTGCTCGTCATGAACGATCACTAAAATGCTCCTTTTCCCTTTCAGACGTAAATATCAGGGCATCCTAAATCATTACTGCCATAACGATTTTGGTGACTATATTATGAAACCCATTTCAGCACCAGTAGCCCGCGGGACAGCGAACACACTAGGCAGCATGAGCACTCGCGTCCTTCCAGAAATCGTTCCCTAAAACAATGTTAATTTTTATATCAACATAACAAAATAAATGAATTCAGCAATCACATGTGAGTTTATGAAACCATCCAAGTCATCTTCTTGGTGGGAAAATTCGTGTCGATGCGTCCAAGGGCGCCCAAAATGTGCAATGGATTCATTAATTAGTGAACGAAAATGTAGCATTAGTGTCCAGCTGGGAAACTCTGCCTTTTTTTGTCAAGGCTGCAGCAGTGTTCACTGATGCGACCTTCTTGTTGCCGATTTTATGCCGATTGTATAGTCGTATGAAACACCGTGTTCAGAGATTGAGCTGCACCAAACTGGCCGTCCCAAGGAAACGCATAAATCTTTGCAACGGATATTACATGGTCCGTGAAGTCAAAGAAAGACACATTTTCATCAGTTTTATATTTGAATAACGAACACTCAAAATTAAAGATTTAGTCTAAAGATAAGATTGGATCCTAGCATGCGGTAGAGCATCTTTGCGCGTCCTTTCAGGACGTCACTGGCACAGGAAATAAATGAAGGTTCTTACTTAGCGACATTAAGTTGCATATTATTTTAAATGTGGGCTAAATTATGCTTAGTTTCAGAGTTATTTCCTTTCCGATTAATTCTTCTCTGCCGCTTGAACAGGACAATGCAGGACCTTGCAATACGGTTCAGTGGTGGTTGATTCATAATCTTCGCACATTTAATCCAACGACGCGCCAAAGTGATCTCGTTTTCAGTTTTTTGTATTCCACTTTGTTTTCTCATAGTTATTTCTATTTAGCCATTAAATGTCTGAGCTATCGTTAGTGAGGAAAATTATGAAAATGTCATCAAAGTGAAACTGTCTTCACTGGTGTTGTGAAACTGTCCTCAGGGTTGCTAGCTCAAGCCTCCAAGAGTGCGAGTGAGGAATGGAGGGCGCGGCTTCGCCGAAAAGCGAAAAAAAAAAAAAGGATGGGCACGCGAGATGTCAGCGCTGCACACTGCGGAAACTCAGTGAGTGCATCCCAAAATTCCGGGTAGGGCTTCCGAAACTCTGACTCTCTGCCAACCCAACATTCCAAGTGAGAAAATGAACTTTATAAATAATAAACTTCGAATAAAAACAATGAATTGGTCTTTCTGCAAAGACGAACAATTTCAATATGAAAACCACATGTATGAAGAGACGTACCAATTCTAGCCACGTTATTCCATTATTGCATGATGTAAAATACTACACATGTCAGATCGTTACAAAAATGTATTACTGTGCTTGAAATTTATTCATTACAGGTGGCATAGAATGAACATTTATATAATTGTCAGTTATAAAATGTGACAATGAATGTAAACATCACAGACAGATAGATAGATAGATAGATAGATAGATAGATAGATAGATAGATAGATAGATAGATAGATAGATAATTTATTCATTACAATAGGCATAGAGTGAACATTTATATAATTGTCAGTTATAAAATGTGACAATGAATGTAAACATAACATAACACAAATACATTCCAAGTACACATAACTGTAAATTCAGTGTGTGTGAGCGCGCGCGTACACACACACACACACACACACATAGATAGATAGATAGATAGATAGATAGATAGATAGATAGATAGATAGATAGATAGATAGATATGTGTGTGTATGCTTGTTTTCTAAATTATTTTCTGATGTGAAACAAGAACATCTAACAAAAGTTTCTTGAATTAATTCTGAAGATCAAACATGTTAAATGGGGCAGATCTTTGGTTCATATTGTGTAAGGCTGTCAAGTTTGTTTGTATTCGGGTTGTCTGCCATGTATATCGCTTTATATACTTAAGGCCAGCATGCTGGCAGTATCAGTGCTGGTGCGGTTTTGCCCAGCTACTTGCTACCACCTCAGCTATGCAGCTGTGGGTGTGTCATGCATTAGGCCTTTTGATGTGGCCATAAGTGAGAGCCACGTCATGGCTGCCTTACTCACAGATCTCACAGGAGTTTTGGGTCATGTATGAAAAGGGTGTGGAGGCACAGACTATTATGTCTGGGGCAGTGCACGCTTCCTGGAACTTCAAACCTCAGAAAAGGAACATGAACAGACAGATTGCCTTTGTTAGGGAAGGCAGCAGCAGTGAGTTGAGTCAGGTTTTGTTTTTGACTATCTACAATTTATTTGATGGGGTGGTTTGTCTTTACATGTAGGACACAGATGGTTCAGAAAGGAATGTGATGTTATCAGGTGTCATGCTCATCTTATGTTGTGCATTTGTATTTTGTTTGTTTGTTTTCTTCCCATGGTACTATATATGGCTCATATAAAAGAATGCTTAGTTGAGTTAGGATATTTCTCTCTCCTCAGCCTGACCTGTTTAAGGATATTTTAAGCCAGTTTGATATTTACTGCTCTATCTTTTAATGCAAGGATGAGAACTTGGATATGAATTGCTTCTAACATATTACATTTAAAAAATTTTTTGGATAGAACAATCAAATGGTACCAATTATCACAAAAGCTGTGACTGTGTTAAGTTAAATAAATAAAGTAATTGCAATTTAACCAAAGTTTGTGCAGGAGGGAATTACATATCTATTATCTAGCATTTCGAGGAGTATTTGAGACCACCTTTAGTTACGGTGTTAAGATACCATGTCTTTAATGAAGGAGTAAGTTATGGCTTTGGTAACTTACAGTACCTTCATGAGCCCTTTTTATATTGAGTAACAGTCACAAATGACTCCAAAATGGTGGTTTGTTTACTTGACTGGGCTAAAGCATAATTATTTTCACTTGACTTTTTATCCATACACCCATCATATAGGATTAGCTCAAGATGGCTGTAGTCATGCCACATGCACCCATACCTCTTGATAACGGAACTAGCATATTAGATAAAAGGGAGAAAGAGAGCATGCTTAATTTTGGGCCTTAGTTCAGTGTTCTGCTGAGCCATCAGGAACCGAGGCAATATTTCCCCCTTGTGTGTGAACGTTTACAAAGCCTCTAGTACTCACTCCATCCAAACATCCATCCATCCATTATAACGGCTTTATTCTAGTCAAGGTCAAGAACACTGTGCTCAAGGCAGGAATAATTAGATGGGATGCCAGACGATCATAACTCTCAGAACTACTGCACTAATCCTAAAACTACATGTGTCAGAGTATTAGGGTGTTTACGGTACTCTGCTTTACGACTGTTGTAATGTAGCTGTTGCTGTTTACTCAAGGCGAGTGTTATGGCAGTGGGAGGGGCTTTTACGTGAGTCTTCACCTGTATGTTGTGGACATGAACCGGAGAGCTCCTGGATAAAGTTGAAGTCACAACTTAACCTGTGTCTGGACATTTCGTGTTTTATTACAACATGGTATCACTTTCATATATTCAATGCATATATTAAATAGTACAGGTCGGTTGTCAAATTAGCCTACACTAATATTGGCTCTGCAGTAAAAGTTAGAAGGCTCTTTTGAATTCCTGAAAGTGAGGCAGACAAGCAGGTCTAGACACGCCTTCAGAGTAAACATATTCAGTGTTGCAATGTAGGAACCTGAGGGCATGATGAATTATTCACTGTCAGTTTTTGTGTGTTGTAAAACCTGTCAGCTTCAATGTTACCTTTCTGAATGAATGAATACATGTACTGTATTCTCTGTTCTTCACAGACAGGATTTTATACCTGTTCTCACAAGCTTTAGGCCTACTTTAAGTGTATACCTCAGGTTACCATGACCTAGCAAGACCAAGTTAAGACTCTGCATTTTATTCAACTGTGACCTTGATAGCAAATCAACTTGAACTAAATATCTAAAACCAAGTCATTCCTCTCTTTTCAAGACCTAGGAAAAGTTATGCCTTGATCACCTCGCATTTAGATGACCGCAATTTATTTTATCTTTGTATCAACAAAGCATCTGTTGATGGATCAAAATTAGTACAAAATGCAGCAGTGGCACCTGGGTGCCTTTTTTTTCTAAGAATTAGAAGTCTTTATTTGATGGCTTTTGCATTACTAAAATGACGTTTTATTGAACCGGTTACGTCACAGGCGGATAGCTGGTCTCGGTGGAAATGGCTGCACCATGGTAAGCCTGTTTTTAATAATATCATAACTTTCTAAATGGATAAATTATTTTATTTTTAATTTTAATGTGTGGTGGGGCACGTCAGGGCACTTGCTGTGACTGGCAAACGACGTTTATTTTTTTAAATTTTATTTGACTTTAAAGTATTAAACACTTCATATTTTACTACAATTGGACATTCTGCAAAACCCAGTTCAGCAATTTAAGTAACTGCAATTAAAATTAAAATGTGTCTGTGTGATGTGGTTCAGTGTAAAGATATAGTGCCTGTTTATTATTATTATTATTATTATTATTATTATTAGGGCCTGAGCACTAAGGTGCAGGCCATAGGCTTGCACCATAGGTGCAAAGCCCTGTTGTTTTTGGCATGTTTCTTCTTCTTCTTCTTATCATCATCATTATTGCCTGAGCACCGAGGTGCAGGCCTCTTATTATTATTATTATTATTATTAATTTATTTTTAATTAAAAAAATTTTTCTTTATGGAAGAACTCTGTTTTGAGGCACTTGATACTCGAAAACTCACGAATTTTGGCATACTGATCAAATGTGCATAAAATTACAAAGTTACACTGAACAAGGGACTGGTCGTGGTCCCGGAGCTCTATAGCGCCCCCGAGAACAAGCTATGGTTGAGCTGAAGTTGCTTGGATTTGGTGTGATCGATACTCTAGTGATGCAGGAAAAGTTCACTTGGTTTTATTTGACTCCGCCCAACAAGAAGTCAGCCATGTTGGATGGAATGTGGGATTTTGAAATTTTCCGGCACTGTTTTGAGGGGCTTACAATGGCTAAAAACTCATGAAATTTTGCAGACATTTGTCCTATGATACAATTTGAGGTGATATAGGGAGGGAAAGTAATCTCATCGCCCCTTACTGGATACGTTCCAACCTCTATGGCAAAATGAATGGGAATATCTTTTCAAAAAATTAAATTTTGGGTTACACTTCAAAGTTAAGACAATGGCTTCCATATGTTGTGCATGTCAGGCAGCTCTATCAATCCTGGTGATCATACTTTATTTTTTCCACCGATTTGAATTGTTTTGAATGTTTTTTAATAAGCTGATCAAAGACTA
>JAODOK010009169.1:0-10580 GCA_027576575.1 Netuma bilineata | reverse complement strand
TGCATCAATGAGAATGGGGATGAGAGTGTAGTGAAGATGCAAGGAGTAGACGTAAAGAAAGTTGGTGAATTCAAGTATCTGGGGTCAACTGTGCAGGAAAATGGGGGCTGCGATCATCATTCAGCCTCAAGAGGTTGGGACACCCACAACCACGCTTCTCGGTTGTTCATTGCGCTCCCCAAGTCTGACCTTTGTATCCCCGAGTCCCTCGCTATGACATCGGGGAAGGTCATTCTCCTTGAGTGGCCGCGGCCGCTTGGTTTCCAGAGCAGAATTGACTGGATCACTTCACCCGTTGCCCAATGACCGTGACCGGCAAATTGAAGGTGTCGCTTTGTGAGTGTCTGGGAAATGGGTGGAATGTTTCCATAGATGCGTGCGCCCGTGTGGCATGCTCTGACCAGTGAATGTTTTGGGCACGTCGAAGCAAGTTGGTATATGCTCCGTCTAGCCATTGTTGGGCTGCGATAATGAGGTGTGCGTGCGCAGGCAGGGTGGAGTAGTTGGCGAAGGATTTCGGGAGCCATTTGTGATAAAGTCCCAGCAAAAGTGAAAGGTAAGATGTGTGACAGTAGTGAGGCCAGCTGTGATGTATGGATTGGAGACTGTACCCTTAACGAAGAGACGGGAGGCAAAGTTGGAGGTGGCGGAGTTGATGTTCATGTTTGTGATGGGAGTGACCAGGTTGGACAGGATGAGAGACAGCACATGTTGAGAGCTTGGGAATTAAGCTAAGAGAGATGAGACTGAGATGGTATGGGCACATCCTGAGAGATGTTGGAAGGAGAATGTTGAGGATGAAGCTGCCAGGCACAAGAAAACGAGGAAGGCCAAAGAGGAGATACATGGATGTGGTGAGAGAGGACATGAAAGTGGCAGGTGAGTTAGAGAAGGATGCAGGAGACGGAGCAATAGAGACGAAAGATCTGTTGTGGCGACCCCTAATTGGGAGCAGCCAGAAGTTGTTTTGCAGCACGGGCACGTACAGACACAGCATTTATTATTATAAAAATCTTATTCTTTTTATATGTAAATACTTTAATTTACTTAATCTAGAAGGTTTTTTTTCTCCATTTTCTATTCTCTGTTTATCCTGTAATGATGCTGCTGGGACTCTTAATTTCCCTGAGAGAACCCTCCCAAAGGGATCAATAAAGATCTGATCTGATCTAATCTAATGTGATTTGGAGAAAACGGACTAAGCTGTGGCAGTATGAACTTGACGCAGTTCTTTTCGTCAAACGTCTCTTCAGTGTGAAACACGACACGTGATATCCGCCCTGAAATTAGAGCAGCCAATCAGCGGTCGCGATGTCGTCAGAGCACACGAGCACGACATCCGCCAGCGCGTGCGTCATCAGAGGCGGGTTTGTTCTCGCCAATCGCATGACCGAGTCCCTCCCTCTCCCTTGCGTCACAATGGGCGGGATTACAGCACTGCTTTAAATATGTTGGAGCGCGCGCCGGCTCTCATGCGCAGTGCTGCTCAGCGCTTTTCTAATTCTATTTATTATAGTATCTATTTAAACGGTTATTTATTAGTGTTATATTTTACCGGAAATGCTGTGCCTTTGTCTGTACGTGCCCGTCTCTAATTCTCTCCCGACTGAATGTGAATATTTCGAGTCGAAGAGTTTACCGGCTGAACTGAATTCTCTCTTCAAGCTGAGTTTAGTACTTCCGTCTCAGGAGTTTAACACATACCGGAAGTGGAGACAGGTACACTCTTTTAAAGCTCATGTTTTATAAATTGTCTTCTTTTCACATTTCCCGGTTTGTATTTGTTAACTTCCTGGTCGTTTGCTGGGGTTTAGGCTTTGATATGACGCGAACTTTCTCTAAACCTCCTCTGTAATGCTGCTTAAACTCTTCTTCATTCATTCTCTCCCATTGGTGGTGATGGCATTGAAGCTAATCCAAATGACCTGTGTTCACTCGTACGTAGTTCAGATCTATTCCTGCATCAGATCAGATTAGGGTGACTTTAGAATCATTTGGCTCAACAGCATTAACATGATCCGTACAATTAAAACAGATTTACTTTATAAATGTGTCTTGATCATTGGTATTGTTAGCTTATCACCATTGTCAAGTTCATTTATCATTTGCTCAATGTCGAGACGTGTGTTGCTTTGAAATGTTTATGGTGAGACATGGGTGAATTATTTATATGTAACAGAATATACAAATCTCTCTCTCACTCACACACACACACACACACACACACACACACACTATCTGGTGGTTTAGCCCCATGTGAAAAGTTGATCAAACACTTGTCTATTATTGATTGTTCTAGATTCAAACAGAACAGAGCCTTTTGAAAGGAAACTTGTTTTTTTTTTTTTAACTTGCATTTTTCATTTGACTAGTTGATGAAACTCTGACTAGGTAGCAGAATCAAATCAAGGGTTTGCATGTTTAAGTCTGTGCTCGCTCAACAAAGCAGTTTCGGAGGATATTTTGTAAATTTAAGTTCTATGCTTTTCTAAAGGCATGATCGTCATTCTGAGTGGTCTGGTCTGAGTTCAATGTGATGTTGAATTCTCATCTTTGGTACCATTTGACATGAATAATTGATGGTACTGGAGCTCTTTCTCACTTGCTTTTTCACATAAATCCTTACATTCCTGCTTATTATAACACTGTTTAAGAGCTGTACATAAGTGTGATTACACGCTCATTCTAAGCAGCTTCATAGATCAATAGTTTGCTCAGGAAGCATTTAACTTTTATAGCTGTCTGTACCTTAACCTTGATACATTGACCCACTTATCTGGCAAGGCTGTGTGTTAAGGCGCTGTCGAACTTGTACTAGATGTGTCTCTTCTTAAAGTGGCCTTGTATCTGATATGAGACAGATACTCAATTCTGGTCTTGTATATTCAGAATGTAACAACGTTAATGTTAAATGAGTTTAATTTGGTAATACTAGTCTAGGGATCATGGTGACAACTATAGAACAGGTAATGGTTTGGGTTTTGTTTGTTTGTTTTAAAGCTCATCAGGTGAGCTATGATCGCCTGAGGCAACTACTTGGTCATGTAATGGCACACATGTTCAGGTCTGTAGTGTTGAGTATACTAACTGGTGGATTATAATCTTGATGCGGTTAACTCAGACTTGGTCAGCTTATTGTTAAATATGTGTTGTGTGATGCCCTGTAATGCAGTCAATTAATGGTTTGGTGCTATAATTACCCTGGCTCATTTCCCAGACCTGCAAGCCTTCACACATTTTGGATCAGAGCTCCACGTTTTGACCTATCAAATCTAACTTGTACAAATTTTAAAAGTAATGATTTAGAAAGTGATTAAAAACGCCATTTCATATGCTGGTTTGAGCAGCAATGAAAATTCAGTCATGTGGAAGCACCTCAGTCTCTGTGATGGACATCATAAAATTATTTTAGAACACCCATACTGCTCATTCCTTTTCAAGGTTAGTAGGTCTGTATTTGCATGAAAAGGTTAATACCTCCAAGAAGAGTGCCCTTGGGTTTTAAAGTTCAGCAGCTCGTTTTGCACAAGGTTTCATCAGCCAGTTGGGGCACAATGTGAACACGGCTGATGGCAGGTCTGTGAAAGTGCTAATGAAGGATTTTACTGTATAAGCCCCAGATGAACACCGATTGAAGATATGAAATGAGCTCTGCAAGTTCTTGGAATACCTGCATGACTGTTCCTGTCTTCATCCTGCATATGAGCAGTACTGGAGTACTGCCAGTTTACTTTGAGCCTCATGCCTCAAGTAATGGATCAGCCAAATTTTGTAGAGGCTTTATGTCCATATTAAATAGTTGAGCATTTAATCTTATTTAATCAAGCTGCTTTATTTAAAAAAAAGTACCCTTGGTTAAAATGTATGATGTGCCTGGATTCGTGCCATATTCCAGATAGGATCTGAATAAATAAGTGGAGTGATGTCATTCACTGGTCAAGCATGAAGTTAAAAATTAATCCTCCATCTCCATTCCTGTTCATTCCTCAAAGCTCTTTAAACTCAATGATTCAAACCAGTAACCCCTCTGAAGCACTCAGCTCCTGAAAGTTTACATCTCTTCCACTAAATGAACTTTTTGGATTGCCCTGGGTACAAACAGCACTAATGGTTATAATGGTGCGCCGACCTTTCAAAGCAGCCTTGGCCAAACAAAGCCCATCTGCCAGTGGCTCTCCAAAATCAGCCGTCTCTGACTCCCAGATCCTTTTGTATTGCCTGGGATGTTTTCCTCACCTTTGTTCCAACTGCCTTATTTTGCACATCATGTCATTTCAGAAAATTGTGAAAGCTGGAGATAAAGACCTGGATGGTCAACTGGACTTTGAGGAGTTTGTGCATTACCTGAGGGACCACGAGAAGAAGCTTCGGCTGGTCTTTAAAAGTCTCGACAAGAAGAATGACGGTAAGGGTTGGGTTTGCTGTTGCATTTTGTGCAGTTGCAGATTTTGCTGCATTTGCATCATTGTGTCGAACATATAGTATTAATCCACCTGAGGGCAGAGGACTGGGGTGGTTTTTTTATATAATGTTTTGATCTAAGAGAGATGCTGTAGCTATCCTCAGACCATTATTCTGTTTGGAAATGCTGGCCCCAAGTTTGGATTCATTCTCTGTGTGTTTTTAGGTCACATCGATTCGCAGGAGATCATGCAATCGCTCAGAGATCTGGGTGTCCACATCTCAGAGCAGCAAGCTGAGAAAATCCTCAAAAGGTTCGTTCACAATCTCTCTATTGATGTGGCTGAAGAGTGTTTGCTTCTCAGGGTTTTGGGCTTGTATGAAGTGACTAAACCATTAATAAAGTACACCTGTATGGTGGGTTCTTTGGATAAAATGGGCAATATATGATCAGGTAGATCTGTAAAGACGGGCAACTCTGTGTGGGTCTGTTTTGTCTTTTGTGCATCTGTCTTTCTCTCTTTCGTTCTGCTGCATCCCTGTTTCTGTCTCACTCCTCACACACTGTCTTTTTGCCCCTCCTCTATTTGGTGTTTTCTCAGAATTAGGCGGGGCCATGTGTTTGCTCCCATAATGTAGTAAGTAAACGGTCCTCTATCTCTCTCGCGCTGCCTGGCTTACCTCATCTTTCACTTCATCTCAGCTTTTTTTTTTTTTTTTAAGTAGTCAAGCTTACTTTTTTTGCCACTTGATTTTGATGCTGATATGAGAATAAAGTAAGATATTAATCATTATGGAGATTTGGACCCAAGCTCAGAAAAGGGTTTTGAATTTCAAATTTCAGTGCATGTTCAGTAACTTGTTTTCCATCCACATGGCTGTGAACAAGATACTGAGAATTGTTATTAGGATTCAGGAAGATGGTGCAGATTCTGAGAAGTGTCTGCAATTGACTTGTTAGCAACAGGAAGTGAATGGTTTTTAGATCTTTTTGTTTATTCCCCCTCCAAAAAAAAAAAAACAGCATGGACAAGAATGGGACAATGACCATCGACTGGAATGAATGGAGGGACTACCACCTGCTTCATCCTGCAGACAACATCCCTGAAATCATCCTGTACTGGAAGCATTCAACAGTAAGCTAAATTTGGACACACACACACCTACACACCCGGTAAAGCTTGTGGACTCTATGGGGTTTTTTTTTCTTCTCAGAAGATGACTGTAGCTTTGTCCTCAGGATTATTCCTGGTCATGATATTCTACATTTTGTACATTCAGCACCAATTTTTGACCCCTGACCTTGATATGAGAATACCTCTGATGGAAGTTAAACATAGACTCGGACATCCTGTCTCAAGTCAGTTGCAGCTGTTGAGCTTCAGTTAAGTTGCAATACACCCGTCAAACAGGATCTCCATGTTCCAACAATGTTTTATTACTTGTATAGTAGTAATCGTTAATGATTTAATACCAGGGCTTTGATGTGATAAAGGTAACTTATTAAATGTTCTTTAGTGGTGATCAAGTTGAATGCTGATGGCGTGTGTGCGCATCAGTACCCATGCGCACACTTTGCCTCTGATAAAGCCAGCATGTCTTTATCATGTAGAAACAGACTCCAGGTCCTGGTTCTCATCTGGGTGTGTCAAGTCTTTAAGTAAGGAATAAAATGTGACCAAGTGTGCTGTTGAAAACCAGTGGGATAGTGTAGGATTGAAACAGCACAGCAATTTGGCAAATTTATTATTAATTAAAGGAGGATATGTAGCATGTCCAAGAAACAAGTTGGTTCATTATTGTTCATGTTAAAGCAGCGATAAACAGTTCAGTCTCACCAGATGCTGCTCCCCCCCCCCCCCCATTTTTTGTCTTATTAATTAAATGTGGATGAGAAACCATAGTGTCCTGAAGGCTTTCTAATGGCAGAAAGCATGCTGACCTTTACAAAGCGCTGTCACTGGAGACTGTCCATAAATATTAAATGTCTCCTAACAGAATATTTCAGTGCATCAGCAATTGTATGACGCAAATATGTACAGTATATTAATATATAATCCTTTTGATTTGCAGTCAGCACTACTGTCAGAGCTGCTGTTATGGAAACTTAAGAATTCAACAGTGCTGTGCTATAATATGACGTGATGTCCATTCCATTTTTAAATGTCCGTCTTTCCATTAGAGCAACCTGGAGCAATGGAGTAGCTGCCGCCTTGTATATTCAGGTTTTTGCTGTGTCCTGACATTTCTGCTTGCCTCTCCTTGCAGATATTTGATGTAGGGGAGAGTTTGATGGTGCCTGATGAGTTCACGGCAGAGGAGAAGAAGACAGGGATGTGGTGGCGCCATCTGGTGGCGGGAGGTGGTGCTGGTGCGGTGTCTCGCACCTGTACAGCTCCTTTGGATCGACTCAAAGTTCTCATGCAGGTAAAGACCTAATAGTGTAAAAGAAGTCACTGAGGAAAACTTAATTTTTGATGGGCAAACGGGAATCTCCTCTAGTCCTACATGTACATGCCACTTTTGGAGCATAATTTGGATTTCCTAGTGAAAAATTTTAGCTATTTAAAAAAAAAAAAATGCTTTTCACACAGATGTATTTTAAAAAATAAAATTGAGATACTATTTCTATAAAAGTGATCAGTCACAAAGTGGGCTTCAGGACGCCCAGTGACCAGAAGGGTATACTGCTTTTATTATAAATTTTATTTCTTAAGTCTACCATGATCAGTTATTATATTTAGTTGATTTTTACGTCTTACATTTTGTATGGGTTTGTTCTGTCATCATGTGTGCTAAAGAAACACAACTCCAACAAGTAGCCTAAAAAAAAAAAACCCAGATTTTTGCACATGTAAATAATGTGCCAAATGTTTCAAAAGTTGGATTATAGTTTTTTAAAAAAAAATTGCATAATTCATAAAATAAAGCTGAACTAATGGGGTCCTTTTGATTTTACGTGTATGTATAGGAGAGGGTTAAAAAGGAGCCCCTGGTTGGAAAATGATGAAATAAGGTTTAGGGTCACTTCTAAGAAAGCTTGAATGCAACACTGGGTTTAATTTCACTCAACCTTATTTCGTGATGCCGCTGGGAGATGTACGTTGAGACTGTATGATATAATTACGGGATGTCAAACGGCTTGTATAATGGTTGTGGCTAAGTAGGTGAAGGATAAGCGGCAGTTCATCTGTAGTTATAGGACAGGAAAGCAACCATATGGTCAAAGGTTATAATGGCTGTCTCTGGTTAGTCAAACAAAACTGTCATTTAGAAATGAGTGACCTATATACTGTAAAATGCGTTTTGGAGTTATGCTACAGTGGAAGTTGGACTTTGGATGACAGTTTAAAATGCCTTTTTTTTTTTTTTTTTCCTTTTCTTAAATATGGTGGACTGAGCTTGAAAGTAAAATATGGGTCTATTTCTGGGAGCCAAGTGAGCAAAGTTTATTTAAAAAAAAAAGTAAAACTCCTATCATTCCCATACATGAGAATTGTCTGATTTAATTTCTATATCTCGTTGCCTGATTACTAATTTCTGTGTGTAGACTTGCTAAATTTGCACCCTTTGACATTTTTTAGGTGCACTCCTCTCGTATGAACACCATGTGTATCGCCGGTGGTTTCTCTCAGATGATCCGTGAAGGTGGTATACGGTCACTGTGGCGAGGAAACGCTATCAACGTCTTAAAGATTGCACCTGAATCCGCCATCAAGTTCATGGCCTATGAGCAGGTAAGGGTGTAATGAGCTTACTGCTTACATATAATCAGATTACAGTTGGACAGGAAACTCTAACAATAGTAATCCGTTACAGATCATTTGGTGATGTCTCATATATTTTTTTTCCCTCCCCCTTGCTGTATTTGTGCATCTCCCCATCAGATAAAGCGGCTGATTGTCAGCGATCAGGAGAAGCTGGGAATTCTGGAGCGGCTGGTTGCAGGATCTCTGGCTGGTGCCATTGCACAGAGCAGTATCTACCCGATGGAGGTGAGAGAATAGTGCAAAGTGTCCTAGAATACCGTTACTTGTCCACCTGTTTGGAGAACTGACAGATATTTGCACAGGTGTGTATGGAGAAAACCATGTTCACCTGGTTTGAAATGCCAGCTCCATTACCAAAGCCACCCTAAAGTAGGCGTAATTCTTCACCTTTGTCTAAACCCGTGCCGTTTTATGCTTGTTCTTTATGTACAGAAGACTGCCATTTTTACAGATTAAGATGTATTTAGTAGACCACACAATACTCTGCTTTTAAAAAAAAAAAAAGTCCTCCAAATGTTTAATGTTAATAAGCTGGTATTTGTGCTATTATGGGGAAGGGGGGGGGGGGAAATCACATCTCAATCAAGACTCTCTTTCTTAAAGGTTCTGAAGACTCGACTAGCCCTAGGAAAGACGGGTCAGTACTCTGGCATCGTGGACTGCGCCAAACACATATTTCAGAAAGAGGGCTTGGCAGCATTTTACAAGGGCTACATCCCAAACATGCTCGGCATTATTCCCTACGCTGGAATAGACCTGGCTGTCTATGAAGTAAGGTTTCTTTCTGCTTAATTCGTTCATTTATTTCATAACTTTTTAAGAGACATTAGAAAAATGTATTTGAACTGAAAGCTGTAAATATTACTCATTGTATCCAAGGTTATGCTTAGTGTTTAGAAAACGAGGTTTGTATTTTTGTCTTTCTTGCAGACTCTGAAGAACTCATGGCTACAGAAGTACGCTACAGACAGTGCAGATCCTGGCGTGTTTGTCCTCCTAGCCTGTGGCACCATGTCCAGTACTTGCGGCCAGTTAGCCAGTTACCCCTTAGCCCTGGTTAGGACACGTATGCAGGCTCAAGGTGAGGTTCTTAAATTTGACTGAAGGGATAACAATAAACAAAATGTTTTGCGTGAATCAGTAGTTGAGTGGAGTTTTGTTTGTTTTGTTTGTTTTTTTCCCCCCCCCTCTCCTTGTTCCAGTAAACAGGATTCAAGCTTGTTTTTTGCTCCCAGTGACGTAGAAGTGAGCAAATGCTTTTGCCCACCTGAATTCACACACGCTCACGCAGCCTTTGCTTTCACTATGGGGACCGTGTTTTTCACCTTGACCGGCTTGCGTCATGTCTAGTGTAAACGTGCTGTCGATCAATGGATTGCATCAATCACTACGGGTTATGTAAATGTGATGCGGCAAAGGGTGTTCTGTACGGAGTAGTTGATCTGTTTTTTTTCCAATGAGTTATGGCTACGAGACGTTTTAAATCCATGCGACATGCCTCTCCGACTAGCTTGACAATCTGTGTGGACTCTACTACGGTAGATACATGTGCCAGTCCACTGCCGCTATCTAAATGTAGATGAGATGCTAGCAGGACAGCTGTGTACGTGCAGATCACTGAGTGAATCAAGCGTACGCTGCGTCCTACGCAATCGAATGCTGCCTGTGATTCACTGTTCAGTATGCTTACAATGACCACGCATGTGTTGTGTGCATGCAGTGTTTGTTCACGCTATTTTCACTCGACACCATGTCAGCGTGACTTTTCAAACATGTTCTATTGATAACAAACACTCAAAGATCCCAAGTGTTCCTCCCGCGGTATACAACTGAATGGCTGTGTATAACATCCTGTAAGAAGGCTAATGAATACACGCACTCCAAACTGTATAGAACAGACATAAATATCATGCATAGCTTGTCAGAAATGTTCAGTCATCACATGCAGATATTCTAGAAGCTGGTCAAAATGAGTTGAACACGTATTTTGATTTAACTGACTTTTTTTTTTTTTATTCACTTGGAGGAATGCCCAGCGCTAGATTCAGTGTCCTTGTGTGTACATGTGTAGTGGTATGATCACAAATCAGTGTCTTTTATTTTATGATATTAATGTAGTTTGGTGTTTGGCAAAAGATTTATCTATCATGCTAATGTGTTTTGTGGTAATTTGGCTTTTTTTTTTTAAAGAGTATTTTGTTACTAGAATCAGTTAAAGGTAACAGAGCGTTTTGCCAAATTATGTAAAATAACACAACTTGATGGGTAACATTTGGTGGTTAATCATAATGTCTGCAAACATATATTTATCTTAATATTGACTGGTATTGTCTGCTCTGGAACGGAGTTGAGTGAAAATACAATGGATCCAGCTGCTAGTGGGGGGGGGGGGGGGGGGGGGGGGGGGGG
>JAODOK010008835.1:0-12038 GCA_027576575.1 Netuma bilineata | reverse complement strand
TTTGTGACGTTTGTGAAGCCCAAGCAGTATTCTGCAGCTTTGCAATGCTTTTAATGCCCGCAGTCTGTTCCGACAGTAGTAGACATTAAAATTGTTTTGTTTCATTTGTTTGATGTGAATCTTCTTACTGTGTGAGGATCTGTGTTGGCCACCAAAAGGAGAACCTCCATGTGCCCTGGCAGGACTGACTGGTCGAAGGGACGGACCTGTGACGACAGTGAGAGACAATCAAATGTTTGTGACGTTTGTGAAGCCCAAGCAGTATTCTGCAGCTTTGCAATGCTTTTAATGCCCGCAGTCTGTTCCGACAGTTATAGACTTGTTATAATTTTTTTTTTTTTTCATTTGTTTGACTAGTGCAGAGCCCATAGTACATGCGGCACTGTTGTATGACAGGGGGAGTGGCTACAGTCAGAGGCAGCAGAACGGTAAATGGGTAAATGCTTGTTTTAACGATATCTTCAGTGTTTGTGGTCCAAAAACCACGAAACTTTACACTGCACTCCCGCGAACCATTGGGAAGATAAATACCAAATCTGAGGTCGATCGAGTACGTGGTTCGAGAGTTATACGTGGAACAGACACACAGACAGACATTCCTAGCATTATTAGATAGATGTGAATCTTCTTACTGTTTGAGGACCTCTCTCCCTCTCTGGCTGGGCTCATTGACTGACCTGTGACAACAGTGAGAGACAGTCAAACATGTTGCCGCTACACCGAGGCATATAAATGGTTATTTGCTTCATTTTACGTGGGTAAACTTACTCCTAAAGGATTGGAATGGATGTGGAGGGGGATCTCCCAGCAGTCTTGCCTTTTTGACTGTATAGAAATTAAATGTATTCGTGTAAATCATCCACATCCAGACTTTTTTTAAAGGAATAAAATCCATTCATATAATAATATTACAGAAACTACACAATATGGGTGTATCCACAACAACCCTTGAGAGAAAAGTAACAGATTTCCTAAATCTTACATAAACACATTGAATGCAGGTTAATTCAACCTAGGAGAGGTATACAGATTGGTGCTTACTTCATCTCAATGCCAAAATGGTAGTCAACGTGCTGGGCAAGGGCATGTACTCACCTCTTTTGTGTGCAGGCTCCTCCTCTGACACTTCTGGTTCTAATAAATTAAAACATTAATTAACATTTCACAAATGCAATGTGGCAATGTTTTCTACTGGTGAATTGTTGGCCTCTTTAAAGACACTTGCCTTCAACACAGTCTGCAAATGTTTTCTTTTTTATTTGCCTTTTTCCAGGGATCTTCGGACCATCTTCAGAGGATGTATACCCATACTCAAAACATTCTTTTCTGCTGTCTGTGATAGAAATTGTATATTCAGGAAGCCATCATATAGAATACAAACAAGGCAATATAGAACAAACTACATTTCTGTCGTCGTCACATACCTGAAGTGATTTTGACCTTTAATAAAGGAAACTGTAGCCATTCCGGCCTTGGGCAGTATTGATTCTGCATGGCCTTCCTTGTTGCCTTGTCGTCACCACTTGGCCACATCACCAGGTGTCTCTCCTGGTCGACCCATTTCGTTGGTATCACCTCTTCGTAACTTTTGTCCCCTTCCCTCCAAACAGCCCTTGCAAAAGCCATGATCTGAAATAGAAAAACACATTTCATGATGTAGCACAGAAATATGTTTTTGTTGCAACATTTACTGAACATTTCTAAAGTTTAAAAATGTATTAAGGGTTTTGCTATACCAGTTCGTAGGCCGAGAATAAGCGTCACGGACAGCGGCTGGAGGGCGTGGTGCGGGTAGAGGGCGGCGGCTGGAGGGCGTAGTGCGGCTGGAGGGCGTAGTGCGGCTGGAGGGCGGCAGCGGCTGGAGGGCGTGGTGCGGCTGGAGGGCCAGAGGGCGTGGTGCGGCGCCAGCTCCCCACTTCACTTAGGTCGTAGATCTGACCGTGAACGATGCCGACCCGCGTGCGGGAAACCAAGAGTCTTTGTTTTGTTTCATTTGTTTGATGCAAATCTTCTTACTGTGTGAGGTCTGTGTTGGCCACCAAAAGGAGAACCTCCATGTTCGCTAGCAGGACTGAGCGGCCGAAGGGACGGACCTTTTTTTCATTTGTTTGTGGTGCGGCTGGAGGGCGGCAGCGGTTGGAGGGTGTGGTGCGGCTGGAGGGCCGGAGGGCGGCAGCGGCTGGAAGGTAGCAGAGGCTGGAGCGGCAGTGGCGCGGAAGTGGCTGGAGGGTGTGGTGCAGTGCCGGCTCCCCACTTGACTTAGAAATCGGCAGGTCGTAGTTCCGACCGTAAACGATGCCGACCCGCGTGCGGGAAACCATGAGTCTTTGGGTTCCGGGGGGAGTACGTTTGTGACGTTAGTAAAGCCCAAGCAGTATTCTGCAGCTTTGCAATGCTTTTAATGACCGCAGTCTGTTCCGACAGTTAGAGACATTAAAATTGTTGTTTCATTTGTTTGATGTCAATCTTCTTTCTGTGTGAGGATCTGTGTTGGCCACCAAAAGGAGAGCAGGGCGTGGTGCGGCTGGACGGTGTGGTGGTAGCGGCTGGAGGGTGGCTGCGGCTGGAGGGCAGCAGTAGCTGGAGGGCGGAGGGCGGTGGCTAGGGGGCCATTTTCAGTACTGGTGTAGAAACGGTATGACTGCATGGAGTTGTACACCACTCTGCCGGGATGGGATGGTCTGCCGATTTCCATATCAAGTAGGAGGCCGCCGCCGCACCACGCCCTCCAGCCACTGCTGCCCTCCAGCACCCAAAGTGTACAACATCCTCATGTATGTGCTTCAATGCATGTACATAGTACACGGTGAAGTTGTCTCCATATACAGCTTGACATCCATTCACAAAATAAGTCAGCATCCTCAAAATACATAGACTCTGACGCATCAGCATCCTCAGCAGCCCACTTATTAACTATCGCCTCCGTCCTTCTCTACTGTCTACGGTATTCTGCCATGTTGAAAGCCTTCCTCTCAAAATCTGATCTGTACAAGTGTCAGAATGAGGACACAAATAGCTTAGTACAATAGTTTATTACTGGTACACTGTGTAGGACTGTGGCCAAAATATATATTGCAACTATGCTGCCACGAGGTGCATGTAGTCCAGCACAAATGATGTGACACACTGTACTCCTGCCCATATCAGTGGTGTCTCTCCAATTTGGTGCCCCTCATATTCTCCATGGCAGAACTTTTCATTCGTCCTAGCAGGGAATGAGTCTTTGAGTTGTACACCACTCTGCCATTCCACTCGACCACCTCCTCACAGCTGTTGTAACCTGTACGGTAGGTGATACTTTTCAGCAGCCTCAAAATACATGGACTGATGCATCAGCATCCTCAGCAGCCCACCTATTAACGATCGCCCTCCAGCCGCCCCACACCCTCCAGCCATCAATGTGGATGGTCTGCCGATTTCTAAGTCAAGTAGGGGGCCGCCGTCGCACCACGCCCTCCAGCCACTGCTGCCCTTCAGCCGCTCCAGCCGCTACCGCCTTACAGCCGCCGCATCCCGCCTGCCAGCCACTGCCGCTGCTCCAGCCACTGCTGCCGCCCTCCAGCCTCCGCACCACGCGGAGGGCGTGGGGCGGTGGCTAGGGGGCCATTTTCAGTACTGGTGTAGAAATGGAATGACTGCATGTCCTCCTTTATGTGGTAGGCATACCGCTTTCCTTTTTAGGTCTCCAAGATGAAGAGTTCGCCTTGGTGCATTATTGTGTGCTGCATTGCCAACAAAACAAATGTTAAGTAACTTTGATGCACACGGTTTTGTGTAAATGTCCGATGTGTGTTGTATAGGAATAACCCTACAGCTGAAAGCTCCATTTTCGGCAGGCTCTTCAAGGAAAGCGACACTGTTATCATGGAGGATGAAACATGCATCCTTAGACCTCATTGAGGCTACAGATCGTCCTTTAGCATTTCCTTTAGTCAACAACAGATCTGGCCTTTCTGCCAACCGTTTAGCAACCTGCGTCAGTGGGTCATGACTTGTTGTGACCATTTTCTTTATGCTGTGCATGAAGCTTTCAAATGGAAATGAAGAGATGTCATTTAGAGAGCACCCAAAGTGTACAACATCCTCATGTATGTGCTTCAATGCATGTACATTGTACACGGTGAAGTTGTCTCCATATACAGCTTGACATCCATTCACAAAATAAGTCAGCAGTTCTGCAGCGTACTGTAGGTTGGAGCTCCTCCAGTCTGCATCATCACTTAGTAAGATGGACATTCCAACGGACAGGCAAAGGAAATGATTGTACACATCTTGGCTCACTAGCCCACGAAGGACAACCGGTCCTGTGTAGAGCAGGAACTGACGGAACTCTGTCGCCTTCCATCTGTCTAGCTCATCTATTCCCCTGGGCTTCCTTGCCACCTCAGTTGGCATGTGATTCCTCAATGCCACAAGTGTTGCAGACAGTTCAGCTCGTTGTCTGACAGAGAGTTTCTGGGGGTTGTTGACACGGCAGAGATAAAGGAGGACTCGTCTTACAACCCCAAGACACACGAGGTGCATGTAGTCCAGCACAAATGATGTGACACACTGTACTCCTGCCCTTATCAGTGGTGTCTCTCCAATTTGGTGCCCCTCATATTCCCCATGGCAGAACTTTTCATTGGTCCTAGCAGGGAATGAGTCTTTGGAGTTGTACACCACTCTGCCATTCCACTCGCCCACCTCCTCACACCTCTCACAGCTGTTGTAACCTGTATGGTAGGTGATACTTTTCAGGAAAGCCCTAGCTGGTGCATCACAGATAAAAGCCTTCACTGAAATCTTCACTGATAGCCCATTGTATTCCATGCCAGTTGTAGAAAGCCTATTCATCTCCTCCAAAAAGTCTTCAAGGTAGTCTTGAAGAGGCAGAGGCTTTGATTTTCCACTGTAAAGTGCGACAATGAATGGATCACACCCTTCTGCCTTCGCCAGGATGGGCCAGAACTGAGCCCCACTTGACTTAGAAATCGGCAGACCATCCACATTGATGGTCAATGAAATGTTTGCAGAAGCAGGGGAGTGTATTAAAGTCCTTCGAACACCATTTTCCATACCATAGTATATGTAGTTGCCGCCACAAAGCTCCTTCAGGGTCACTTCCTTTGGAGTGGACAGAAGGGTCCTTGAGTCTTTTGGCAAGTCCTTATGTCCGTGACATCGTAGAATCTGCAAGAGCTCATTCACCGCCTTCTGCGTTAATCTGTTGCCCAATGCCCACTCTCTCAGGTCACATCCTAGATCTAATTCGCTCCCAGATTCTGGTGTTTCTGTTTCACTCTCGGATTCAGGCCACACAGCTTCCTCGTCATCACTACCATCACCACCATCACGGTCACCACTACCATGATCAACACCATCGCCAGAGTCACCACTACCATGATCAACACCATCGCCAGAGTCACCACTACCATCGCCACCAGTGTTGCTGATGTCCTCATCATACATGGACTCTGACGCATCAGCATCCTCAAAATACATAGACTCTGACGCATCAGCATCCTCAGCAGCCTCAGCAGCCCACTTATTAACTATCGCCTCCGTCCTTCTCCACTGTCTACGGTATTCTGCCATGTTGAAAGCCTTCCTCTCAAAATCCGATCTGTATAAGTGTCAGAATGAGGACACAAATAGCTTAGTACAATAGTTTATTACTGGTACACTGTGTAGGACTGTGGCCAAAATATATATTGCAACTATGCTGCCTTTTAGTAAGGCCTTGGATGTCTAAGAAATCCCCCAGTAGGGCTGGGCCGGCAATCACCGCGGTAAGAATACAAGAAATTAGTTTTGCGGCGTTACGCCCCTTTTAACATGCTTTGACCTTAAAATGATCCCCGACTAGTTAGACAATAAGTTGTAAATGTGCCACCTTTGTCTAACTAAACAAAACAGCATTGATGCAAACACTCAAATTGTGAAAACAAAAGTATATTTCTATGAATTTAAAACAACAGGTGGCATCAAATGGTCCTGTCCTGGTGTTTCCAGACGCCCATTATAAAACCCCCCCCAACAAGTCTCATAAATGCGCCATACACAAAACAGGAAGGAACATTCATTGAACTGTCTCTCCCTTCTACTGTCTCTGGTTCTGGCACACATAGAGAGACTACTGCCAGAGACCCTACAGCCTCCCTATTATTATTATTAATAATAATATTATTATTAATGTTCATCTATTATTATTGAAGGTCCATGCCACTCTCCAGGGGCCTCATGTACCAAGACTTGCGTGGATTTCCTACTAAATGTGCTTGACGCGTCTCCATAGAAATAATAAGTTCTACGATGCGTCTCGAGCTCATACGCCTGCGCAGTGAGTACTATCGCGTTCTAATCAGGAGTTTATCCAGGCGCGTCCGTATATATGGGCAGTTTAAACTGTTTAATTGAATGGTGTAAACAGTAGCGTGGCGTCAGGGTTGTTGGCGCTAGTAACGTCGAAGCTACTTCGGAATTTAGGCGAAAACATTGAACCAAAGCCATTGAAATCAGAACGCGTAAATGATTAATGAACATGCCCGTTGTCGTCGGGAAAAATAGGGGAGGCCTGGCTTCCTTTGTCCTCCGGAAAAACACGCCCCCATCTATGCACCCAAATACTCAATGCTTTCACCTAATGTTATGAATTACTCAAAAGCTTAAAATGTCCTCTGTAATGTTCCAGAGTTGTTTTTTTGTTGGCACAAGTTAGGGCTGGGGCGGTTTGAACTTTTTGCTACCGCGGTTAAGACACCCAGTCGTTGTTGCGGTTCGGCGGTTTGTCGTTATTATTATTTTTTTTTTTAAGCCATCCACGCACACACGCACCTCGGTGGCAGATTCACCCAATTCCTTGAAATAGGTTGTAAAAATAAACAGTGATGGGAGGAACAATTAACATGGAGTAGATATTTATTTTTCAGTGAATGGTACATCATACCCCTCTCTCTCTCTCGCTCACTCACACACGCACACACGGAACATTTGATTAAAGCCGACCATCACACGACACGACAGCTGAGACGCACTTCCTGTCAGCTGGGCTGGTTGGGTAGCGCAACTGAGAGCTGAACAAAAATCGCGGACTGTTTTGATATACCCATGGACAATTTTAAGTCGTCAAAAAAGAAGTCATGTTCAGGGGAGAAAGGGACGTATTGTCAGACTACATTAACAGTACATTTGGAGGACCGACTTGTTTGTTTTCTCTCACATCACTGTCGTAACCAGTGGGGCTGTTCTCAGGCATAGTCTAGCCTACTAGCCTACAACGGTGGGGCTTAGTCCTCAGTAGCCTATGTTGAAACTAATTCGAAGCGATATTAACTACATTGCCAACAAGTTATGTCTTAAAACAGTAAAATCTTTAACTACACAACACTGGTATCAGTACCGATTTCAAGAAAACACTGAGGACGTTTAAACCGGATACAGCTTCTCTTCAGCTGACACGGACAGTCAGCTGTTAGCTTAGCTACCAGGAAGTTCCAACGTACTCGCTACAAATCTGACTACCTATTTTTCGCGGTCTAGAAAAATACTTTCGCCTGCATGCATTTCTATGAAACTTGATCAGTATTGAGATGAAAGCTGTAGTTTTATGTCCAAAACGCTGGTGAAGCCCACAGACGGCTTGGAAATGACTCAAATCTTCTCGCTCGTCTCCCGACATAAAATCGCCTCAGAGTTGACATACAGCCGAGTTCGGTGATTGGCTGGGTAGCAGTAGCAGTCGTATTCAGGAAAAAAACATAGCCTACGCTTACCAGGCAGTGAGTAGTGATTTTGTATAACACCGTTACGAAAGCACTACGTAGTTTGGAACACATAATTAAGTCAGAATTTTTCGCATGGAACGTTGGTCCGTCAACATACTTAACCGACCTAGTAATAGGACCAACCGCGGTCGGAGTCAGGAGACCACGCTTTGGCGGTATGCGGTTACCGTGCCCAGCCCTAGCACAAGTATTTCACCTATACAGGCGTCTGGTAATAGCCTAATCACTTATTTAGTGGGGTCTGCCTCGCCAAACACGACTGCCTCGCCAAACATGACTGCCATCTGTACCAGCGAAAAGTATACTTTCTCCTGAAAATTTAGGTAGGTCGCTCAGCCAGATTGGTCAATCTGCCAAGATTGTGTTCCCGTGCGTAACTAAGTTTGATTGTGCACAGATGTGCTTTCTCTCGCCGCATCTTGCCTTGCGCATGCAGTCTGCTGCTGTCTTGTCGTCAGTGACTTGCGGGGAGACATGTCTGCTCAGAGTTGCGATCTGAAACTGCCACTGCCACTCTGTCATAGGATATGGATATGGTAGCCGGACTGTTACTCAACGAAAGCTTTAGAATGTAGCCTTATTTGTCATATTGAATAACTTGCAACCATCAGTTAACCAGATGGTCCGCCAGTGTCGATTGTTGGTCAACCATGTGTACGCATGGCAGTGACGTCACATTTTTACGCACGGTAAAACAGGCTAGATTAATTGAGCTCTGTATCTGCAGTCACATTAACATTCCCTCATTGCCTACACTACAAAGCAGAAGACAACGGAGCTCTGCAGTCAATTGGTTCTTGCTGCCGGAAAGGCGGGAGTTGGGCAGGCACGCGCCATCTTGGCGTAGCCAATGCCCCCCATTCATTTCAAGGGGCGAAATCGTCAGTGCTTAATCTCAGTTAAGACCATCTCTGGTTGAGGCACTCCAACAATAATATTAATAAGCATTTTACATATTATCGCAAAGCAAAACAAACGAACAAAAATGTTCCTGAACACATTATTTGCTGCTTTGTTCAAAGATGGCAGCAGTAGCGAAGTCGGTGCGCGAGAGGCTAAAAAGGCGAACTTAAAACGAAGGCAAAAGACGGGGGGGGGGAGAAGTAGGCTATGTCTGTGATCGACTGGGGATTATGAATTTAGATGACACCAGCAAGTGCATGATATTCTGTCTGCGAAACAGTTTAAGTCTTTGAAAGTCAAAAGACGGGCACGTATAACATGGTTTATCATCAGGTTTGTACCTGTGCGCCAACTCGCCGACGGGGATGGGATTTGCAATCCGTAATGTAATAACGCGCGCATAGCGCCTGCACATTTTTAACTTTGGCAAATGCAATAAAACCATGGTTAATTCCAGCCAAAGTTTTGGCGAGGCTGGACAGCTCTCCTATTAGCGGTAGCATGGCCGAGTACTAAACGTCTGTGTTATTAATGTGCTGTTGTTTTCACCGCTTCTGTTGTAGGATTAAACATTCACACTGGTCTGACATCAAAAATCAGTTACTTTAAAACGTGCGTCTGAATGACGACAGTCGCGCAATTCTGGCAGACAGCCGTTTTTGAAATAACACCTGTTCCTCAACTAGCTAGATCGAAAGGCAGCATCTCTTTTGCAAACGCACAATATTCCAAGTCAACGTGGACCTTTTCGTGCTGTCCTGCTTATATATTTAGTTGGTAAAACATGACTTGAGCCGAAGCCGAAGTGATTGTTTGGCATATTGGCTCGTTTTGATTAAGCTCGCCCCGTTCATTTGGCTGGAATCCAAATGGTCCCTAATGGTGCTTTCTCGTTTTCATTGCCACCATTTCAACCACCAAATCTTTTTTCACTACTGGTCATTATTTTTTAGGTTGTGGCTTTGTTGCAGCGAGATCAGCGAGAAAGTGTAGCCTACTAACAAGACGGGGGTCACCGTCGCAACAATAAACATTTCAGAAAGCAGCGCATCTACAGACTTGCGCAACGAGTGAGGAGGGGAAAAATAAGCGCGCGCCCTTGCAACGTATAGCCTATAACTTCAGAACTTAATTATAGTCACCAGAAAGGTATGGTGCTTGTAAAAAAAATGATCATGAAATTAATTTACTATATCAGCGAGGTGCAGGCAGAAAAAGAACCAAGATGCATCGCAAACGGTCGAGGTGCTTGTCAGCCACGCCATTCCATAGGAAAACAATGGAGACAGAGCGCCTGGTAACGCGGAAAGCGTGACAGTCTGAACCAGAGGTCGCGTTAACCGACAATTCGGATTTTTTTCCAACTATGAAGGAAAAATCTGAAAGCCCTCCGTCATTATGACGGATTGTTTAGGGTGACCAGGTGTCCTGAAAAAAATAAAATAACGGGGCAGTCCCTTATTTTAAACTGTTGTCTTGAATCCCAACTCTGACTGTAAGTGTCCCGAAAATTCAACTCATATCAAATCATAAATCATATACATCATCACCGTATAGCCTGAACATGCGCAACCCCGAATGTTTTAAATGGCTGCATGCAGCCCCGGCTACAATGTATCTAGCGGTATCTTTTTCATAATCGGGAGGTCGTTACTGTAAGCGCTAATAGTGACCAGCGCGAATATACACTGACAAGGCGAAGAGCAACACACGACTAGAAAGCGAAAACGACAGCAGGTAGGCCTACGTATGGGAGGAGAAATGCCTGTTGATATCAAACGCATTAGGCGACGAATGAAAAGCTTGATTTCGTGTTAAGTTAGGCTAAACGAATGATTGAGAGATTGCTGCTGCGCAACACAAAATAGCCTGCCTGCCATTATGGAAGGATGTCAAAGTCAGCGGCCGATATAGACCAACGCGTCTCGTCTGTTCTTCAGAAATAGCCCAACAGACGTGCGCACGTTGAGGAAGCCCATTCTACAGAGTGAAGACGACCCATAGCCTAATGCACGCCTGTTCACAGAATTCAATTTAAACGAAAATGAGCCCATAAAACAATGCAATGTATTAGAAAGTGTACCATTATATAATTTAAAAGTTAAAATGTAATGAAGGATAATTATGGACAATGACGGATTTTTTATGCCTCTGTCCGTCAAAATGACAGACAATGAAAAAGTCTAACGCAACCTCTGGTCTGAACGTCGCCCAAGGTTAAGTACTCTTTGTGCGCCTAAACTTTCAAGGTTAACCTGGAGGGTTGGCACGGAGGGGGGTGGGACACACCCCAAAAAATCCTACCTAAAAGCCTGCTGGAGACATAGATCTATTCATTCGCCTATTCATTAAACTGGAAACAGCAAAAGTATACAGATCTTTCTTTGGGCCTTTTGTTTATCATCGAAGAGCTTCCATAACTGTATGATGACCATGTGGTCAATTCACAACTGTCAGTGATAAGTAGATGGGAGAAGGTGTTAGCTGGAAGCACTTACTGAAGCAAAGAGGTCCCAAAGAACTGCAGTGTCTTAGGAAATCCTGAAACATTAGAAAAGAGCAGGAATTAATAGGATAAATGCTAGGCTTTTACAGGTGTGTTTACACATATACAAACCACTGGACACATTACACATATACAAACATTTACACATATACAAACCACTGGACACATTAAATTAAGGTGGTGCAAAAATGAGTAAGCATTACAGCTAGAGTTTTTTTTAATAAGTTCAGTTTGTCTAATACAGCATGGTACTCTTGGGATGTGAATTTGAATAAAGTACTTTTTCAGAAATAATGAACTGAAGGGAAAAAACGGCATAACGGTCTCCTGGGTTTAGAGCCAGAAGAATGTATGTCACATTTGACTAACTTTACAAGAGAGGAAACAAAATTTTGACCACCTTCTAACACACATTATTTATGTACTCTTACCTACAACATTACTGCCACAAACATACTTCAAAGTGTTAGTCTTAAAATAAAAAATGGGTCAAAAATTTGACATTGAAAATGTTCTGCAAATATAATACAGGGTTTCCCACACATAGACCAATCCGCAAATTAAAAACCTACCACCGCATTGATTCCAGTCTCATACGCAGAGAATTGTATGCAAATCGCATGAGGGAGAGAGGGGGAGGGAGAGAGAGAGAGAGAGAGAGAGAGAGAGAGAGAGAATGTACAGCTGCGCATACTGACAAAGTGCATGCGCTCGCATACATGGGGATGGCGGGGTTTTTTTAGCGCCGCACAATGGCACTGTGGGAAACCCTGTAATACACCATCTTTTCTGCAGGCCACATCTCAATCACCACTGAACAAACCACCGGTCCAAAAACACATCCTAGCTCTGAAGTCATGCTG
>JAODOK010008226.1:0-10702 GCA_027576575.1 Netuma bilineata | reverse complement strand
CTGTAATCATGGTTCCGAATAGGTAGATATCTTCAATGTCCTCCACAGAAAGAATCGCCAGGCACACGACCCGCCACCGCTCCCACGCGTCCATCGTGTAACCAGCCGCAAACGTTCCGGCAGGACAAACGGGTTCCCCCGAACCCAAAACTGTGTCAATTTCGTTAGGAGACCAGTTTATCAATTCCATGCTTTTTTTTAGTTTAGAAAGTAATGCAGGAAGAGTCTCTTCAAAAGTACAGCAGACGAGACAAGACACAGAAGCTTAAGCAGGGAAAAAAAGGAGGGAGAGGGAGAGCAGAATGCGACCGCCTTCCGTGGAAGTACGGAGAGAAAAAAAAATCTAAAGTTCTGACAGAGAAAAAAGAAAAGAAAAATTAGCTCAATGTTTTTATTGTCTGCATTTCCTCTGACTTTCATTTGCTCTTTTTTCTGATCTCAGTTTTTTTAATAATTGCATCATTGTCTGTTTCCTGTTCAACCTTCTGTAACACTGAGAGTCTCTGAGTGTCTCGTCTTTTAACATCAGAACATATTCACACCCTTAAGAGGATGGAAGACACACACACACGGCTCTTTAAACACAGGCGTGCTGATACAGAGAATGACATGAATATAAATCACAAACACTGTGTAGTGTGTGTGGCGGGGTGCAAACTTTTGCACTGGGCTGTACACAGCTGTGAAGCGTTTAATAGAAACATTCTCAGACTGCTGAGAACAATCCTCGTTCCCCAATCAGCTGGTGTTGGAGCGTTTGGGGAAAGAGGCCGTGGTGGTTGTACGTCACGTTACGGTAATTGACCCATGTTTAACGGAGCGATTTGTCCGTGTTGGAACAGCGGCACGTCCTCACAGGACAACACGCTCAATAACGCTAAATTATAAGCAAGCAATTATTTGTAATGAGCGCTCTGAGTGTAATCAACTGCAAACAACAACCGGAATTGATTTCTTTTAGTGTGTTTCAACCTGCATTAAAAGCTGATGGTAAACATGCTAAAAGCTATAATAATAATAATAATAATAATAATAATAATAAACACAAACAATAGTGAAGCTCAGAAATGTGCTTATTTGAATTGATGCCAAATGATTCATATGAAAGTCTGAATCAGATGAGCTGCAGAAAATCAAACAATCTCCTGTCACTTTGCGTTTTTTTTCCTCTCAGAGCGAGTATTTCAGAATGGGTTTAATTCCCCTGATTAAAAACACAAGCTCATGAATATTACAATGAAATAATGAGGAGTGAATCTCTAATGACGGAAATGATTCAGTGAGTCAAACACTGATCCACTGAACAAGAAAGGATTGATTCTGATTCAAAATGGAACTGATTCAGTGAGTCAAACACTGATGTGTTAAATGAGAGGAGAGAATTTCCATCCTGTGCAACATGAAGCGCCTCATTATTGCAAAATCATAAGCATTTATGTTCATTTTCCTGCCTCGTTACTGATCTGAAGCAGAACCTCCATTTCAGGTTCAGCGGATTTCTGTACACAGGTGAGTTCCCACTTGACCAGAAGAAATTCTCTCGCTTCCACTTCAGCACCATTAACGTCGGTGGCGATACGGCAGCGGAGGATTTCAGTTTGCTTTGACGTGTGAACGTCTGCACGTGACTCGCATCTCCACGTGTGATGGAGAGCTTCAGGCCTGAAAAGCTGTTTTTCTCGACAAAAAGGCGACAAATGAGACACCTGGTTCTCAGGATATCAATTTCCACCCAGCTGACAGCACGTGCCGGCTGATGCAGCCCTCCAGAGATGCGTCGCCATGGCGCCGAGGACGATTGACAGACGGCTGGTGTCAGACTCACCACTCTGAGCCAGAGAGGTTATTTCACTCGGGGACTTTATCAGACGATGAGTTTCACACCGTGTGGGGAAAAGACGCTGGTTTGATGTTCATGATGATCGGATCTTCCTGTTTTCTGACGTCTTCAGGACAGAGGAGTTTACACTTCTTTACAGTTTCTCAGGAACATGACGGAACAAGCTGTGATTTTGTGTTTTATTAACGTAAAGAGAGAGAATAGAGAGAGACCCTGCTGAGGGAACGAGTGTTTATCGCTGCTATAATGTCAGTGAGAACAAAAACTCACTCACTTCACTGACATTAAACTGCAACTCTAAATGGATTAATTTGTTGCAGAAATTCATATACGGGGGGCTGCAAAAGTAGGCGTACAGTAAGGATTATTTAATACTAATGTTTTGTGCGAACGGTTTGTTTTTCATTAATGTATACCTACTTTGGCAGCCCCCTGTATTTAACAAGGATTTAATTAAATGTTCATGTTAATATTAATACGAGTTCAAAGCCCATCCTCAGTCTAAGCGCGTGTGGAATTCAGGGAGAATTCAAATGCTGGAGACAGAATTTCACCTGACAGCCGTTTAAAGCGCCGGTGTGAGCTTCAGCAAACTGACACACAAACTGGGTTCAAAGCTCCCTGAAGTGACGGCGGCACAGAGGTGTGTTTTATTCAGAGAGAAGACGAGTGCTGAAGTGAGGAGATGCCGTGGCAGCATAATTGGCCAATAAGCATCATGGCACAAAGACGTGACACGCACTCGGAGAGAGACGACAACAAGAGAGAGAGAGAATGATGCACTCAGAGAAAAAAACATCAAAACTCAAAACGTGTTTCAGAGACAACAGAGAAACAATGGTGCAGTGTCGCGTCTCGAGCTGTTTGTTCTGATAAAACCTGAAACCTTCATCTCCATCATCACATCCAACACTGTGTTACCGTTTCCTCTGTGCTCCTCCTGCATCTTTCTAATGACCCGATTTGCATAAACATGCGGAGAACAGGGCAGGCAGAGACGACTGTGTGTGTGTGTGTGTGTGTGAGAGAGAGACAGCAGGGTCTCACACTACCACCTGTCCTCACGTCCTGTTTCTCAACATCTCATCTTTTCCTCGCCAAACCTCTTATCTTTTACCTCCATCTGACCTCACTTCCTGCCAGAACGCTAACTCCACTAACACTGCTATGGAATCACAACAGACATTTTTGAGCGTGATGCAAATTAAAGCACAAATGTGTAATTTTAACTCTTTCACAATGACAGTAACGTCCATTTTCTTCTCATTTATGACCATAATATTGAGGACTTTACTCTACAGAGTCCTTGTTCAGCACTCAGCATTCTTCTCACTTTTATTTCCCATGAATTTTTTTTAAACGTTTTGAATTTTCAGACCGAGCTCAGCTTTCTTTAAGATATTTAAAGGTCATTATCTGTATCGTGAAAAATAACTGCCAAAGAATTTTTACACCAAGTGATTTTGATCATGATCCTAAAACCATATAAAGTAAAGCCAGATGAGAAAGAAAGAAAGAAAGAAAGAAAGAAAGAAAGAAAGAAAGAAAGAAAGATGTTAATGATTATTTGCAGAACCCTAAAAGAAATGTTTTATTTGAAAGTGGTGCAATGTTGCGAAGCTCAGAACTCCAATAAAGCCCACAGAAAGGTTCAAGAGGCCGAATGGTTCAGCAGGTGTGATGGGGTGTGATGGGGTGTGATGGGGTGTGATGGGATTAAACCTTCTTCAGCTCTTCCATGTTATTAGTCACAGTCCCGTGTGAATCCAGCACCTCACTCTCCGGATGCTTCTGTTCATCTCCCTTCTTTATCCACTCTGCTCCAAAACTGTCATCCTGCCTTTTCACTGCCTCTTTTCAGCCTTCCATCTCATCCTCAGCCCTACCTCTCCTCTCTCCTCTCCCCCTCTCTCTGTGCTGTGTAAGCACTTCTTATCCCTCTGCTCTCTCGCTCTCTTCCTCCTCCACTGCTGTGAAATTGGCTTTGAATATGGATTTAGAGAGGAAGCCACTCACTCAGGAAAAGCACAGCCATAAACATAAACAGCAGCGTCCAATGATAAAAAAAAGCATGCGCCAAGAATCAGATAGTGTCTTCCAAAAACTGTTTTTTTTTAAACTGGCTTCACAGAGAGAGAGAGAGAGAGAGAGAGAGAGAGAGAGTGTGTGTTTAGTTTTGCAGTCGGTGTGTTCGAGAGCTGCACTCAGGTACAAAAATGAAATTGAATAATGAACACAGCGAACATGTTCTGCATTTATGACTCGTGGCACGAATGCACACAGGAGCAGGACTGCTGCCGGAGAGAGAGAAGGAGAGGGAGGGAGGGAGGGAGGGAGGGAGGGAGAGAGAGAGAGAGAGAGAGAGGGAGGGAGGGAGAGATAACGAGAGAGAGATAGGGGAGAGAGACAGAGAGAGAGAGAGAGAGAGGCAGAAGATGGCAAAAGGAAATAATGTCTCATGTTGTTGCTCTGGAGAAGGAAAGAAAAGCTGCAATCCACTGGGTTCCATCGCACACTGCTCCCTTAACACCACACACACACACACACACACACACACAAAGTACTTCTGCAGCACTTTAATTTTATTCTTACAAATTCTCATCACACTTTGACCTTGAAACCAAAAAAAAAAAAAATCCAGATGCACACAACAGCCAACGACGAGACAGAAAAATAAGCCAATTAGGAGTTTGTTGCCATAGTAACCGGCTGGTCCACTGGGCAGACTGGACTGCTGATACCAAGTGAGACACAGACAGACACACATCAAGGATCACGTCCTAAACCACACCCTGTACCTTCCACCACAACAAGGCCAAATCAAGAACACTTCAGGGTTCCTCTGGTTCTTCAGCCTGGCCCTCTGGAGAAACCCTGAAATAAATGATACAGAACACAACAGAAAGTTCTCCGATAAGACAGGAATCAAGAGCCATTTAGGAAGCTCAAGCCATCAAGGAACCCTGTCTGAGAACACCAAGATGTACAAAGTTTAAATCTAGAACCCAAATCCAGACTCACTGAGGAACCTTGAACCAAAACAACAAAAAAAGTGCACTCCAATATCTACAAATTCTAAACAAAAACGCTCCTCAAGGGTTCTTTGAATGGCTAAGAGGTCCAGAGTTTTAACAGGTTCTACTCAGAACCCTTTCTGAAAGGGATCCCAACATGACATTCTATAAAGTGAAGTGGAACAAGATGAAGAACCCATTAGAAAATTACATCAAGCTGTGGAGCTCAATGGACCAATCCATGATCACTTAAAGCTCCATCATAAAGTTCCTCTGGAGCAGGAAGTGAAATGTCCCTGGAACTAGCATCAGCCTTGGTTTTTCTGGAGTTCTTGAGAACATTTCCAGGCTTTTGAGGAGGTTCTTCAGTGGAGCCTCGTCTCATCATGGATCAAGTCACGTACGGTAGTGCACAAAATGACGAACTTCACTGACTCACCGCACCCGCGTTAGGGAACAGTGAGCAGGATACATCCGGAACACCGGAGCACCTGGATCAGAGGAGCGTTCTGGAGAACATGTGAACATGTATGCAATAATGAAGAGTGCAGTAGAGGAGCTCATCTCATCAGGGGGTCTGAAAGCAGAGAGCCAGTGAAGACAAGAACCGCAGGTTTGGTTTAAAAGGATTGAACAGGGAGCGATTCCAAAAGAGATGAAAAGATAAAAACAGAAAAGAAAAAGAAGACACTCCGTCTAGAACAGCGACGGGGTTTATGGTGTTGCCAAAGCAGCGAGTCGTACTGTTTTTACATGAGGTTTTAGGATCATAGCCGATACAATAGCTAGGGCCTTTGTGGGTTTAAAAAAAAACAGAGCTGGGGACGGGAGGAACATTCTGAGAACATTTCAGAGATTAAAGTCTAAAATTTTCAAGAAGGAAAAAAGAATAATAAATCAGAAATGAAGTCATACTTCCTGGCTGCAGTGTATTCTGGGAAATGTAGCTGAAAATGTCTTAGCACTTTAATATTATACATACAGGACGCTTTTCCCATGGAATAAAAACATGGGTTCTATTCCCTTCTAGTGGGTTTATTGATGGCATGCAAAATTATCATCATATCACTGATCCTCCGTGGTAACTGGACTGCTGCGCTAACAGCACAGAGTCGCGGCTGAGCTAACGCTGGCCTTCAACAATGCTGATATGAAGCGTGTGTGTATGTATTACAATAATAATAATAATAATAATAATAATAGCTTTTTTGTGGTCTGAATGGAATATATCTGATAGACCACTCAAAGCCAGCCAATATAATTTAAATATTGTGTGACTGAGGAGGGAAGACTGCGTTTCTTCGAACTCTCGGCTCAGCCGTGGCGTCTGTGATGATGTTGATCCAAACCTGCAAAGTGAAGTGATCTGATTCCTATTTTTCAAAAAGTTTCCTCATAAATTTGTGACACTTTAATTTGGGAAATTCTGAGGGTTTTTTTTTCCTTCGGAATATTAGCCCCTCCCTCAGCTCTGTATTTTTTTAAACCTGCAATAGCCCGAACACTCAGCCCTGCGATGACCTGGCGACTTGTCCAGGGTGAACCCCGCCCCTTACCCATAGTCAGCTGGGATAGGCTCCAGCTTGCCTGCGACCCTGTAGGACAGGATAAAGCGGCTACAGATAATGGATGGATGGATGGATGGATGGATGGATGGATAGCCTGAACACACCATCATTAACAGATGACCATAATGACCAAAAAATTTTGAAAAAGAGTCCTTTTATACAGCTGCTAGTTCTGGTCTACTAATCTGATTGGACGAGAGGCGTTCTCAGAGTGCTGATGTTTACTGTAACGCTGGGACGCATCACTGTGCATCGCTCCACTCACCTGTGTTCACTACACACACTTACAATTAGGGCAACAGAAACCGTTCTGACGTTTACTATGGGCTGTCAGTCAGTCTGGCGTTGCCATGGCAACATGCAACACTCAGTCCAGCTGTGGCTTCTTTGGGAAATAATTTTGTTGTTGGAGCAAAAATAAACAAAATGCGTCCAAACCGCGTCTGAAATGTTTGAACAGTTTTATAAAAATAACATCCCATCTGCACTCACGCGGCTGGACTGAACAGCACAGATTCCCCGAGATTCCCCGCTGCCTCGTGACACTGGTACTCGTGTGATGTTGCTTAACTACAGATCACGTCTCTGAAGTCCTCTGTAGAATCAGTGAAATGCTTCTAAAGTGCTGTTTTTGACAAATTTCCCTCACGTTTCCCAATAAATCCGTCTCACTGCTGTTCGCTGTGTACTGAACGTATTTGTGTAATGCTCACTAAGTGGAACACACACACACACACACACACACACACACGGATTTTATTTCACATTAAATCAACCCAAAACATTCTCCAGTTCCTGTGACTGCAAAGCGTTTGCACAGAAAGGGGGCGGAGCTTCCAGAGTTTTGCCATCATCAGAAGCTCATGGTTCAGATCCTTTATAAACGAAGGCTCGGTGTGAGAAGAAAGTTAAAGTATTAAAGTACGATGACGCAGGATCTGCCCAAGAATGAACGCCTTCTTCACATCATGGGTGTGGTTTCATAGTGATTAGTCAGTTCGGGAAGAATCCTAACAGTTGTAAATGGTGTCGATTTGCTTTCTGTTTTTTTTTTAAATCCATGTTGATAAAAGGTTTGTTTGTTGATCTGCTGTCTGTTTCAGCGACGACTTGGTGCTCAGAGTTCATCCCTGACTGAAGTTAGGAGACTCTTCGGTCTCTGAACCTCTGACACTGATATATAGTATACGACCAAACACCCATCTCTCAGGATTACACAGCACCTCTCTCAGCCATTACACACACACACACACACACACACACACACACACAGTGCTGCAGTGCGAGGTGAAAAGAGAAGTGAGATGTATTTGGCGCTGCATGAGGACTCTGCACTGTCCAGGCAATTAGGCTGCAAATGGAGGGCAAATTAATGAAGAGTCTTCTAATATCCTGCAGCTTCAGTCAGCAGAGTTTTAGTCTCTTGCTCTGTGTGTGTGTGTGTGTGCGTGTGTGTGTTTCTCTCTCTCCCCCTCCATCACTCAGATCACATCTTCAGCGCTCATTAATCCGCAGCAGTGTGTAGCCATGCAGCAGGTATCTGCCTCTCCTTTTCACTGTTTCACTCCTGTGTGTGTGTGTGTGTGTGTGTGTTACTCAGAATCATACACAGTGGAATCCTTCCTGCGAAAGGTGATGCTGCAGTTTTCTGCTAAAGCTTCCTCGTGCCTGCTTGGTGGTTTTATAAAACCAGAACCGAGTCGTGATTTCTCGTCCATCTCCCTGCAACAGCTTCAGCACATTTCGTACTTCAGTACGTTCAGAAGTCGTCCGGCATCACCTGACTGTAATCATGTTTAATTACAATAAGTCCAGTATCGTCTGATTTATAAACGTATTGCTTGAACAGAAAGGTTTGGGTTTCCATGAATCGTTCCCAGAAGATGGGACTCCGATATTAAACAGCTGACTTCCTCTGAAAAAAGCTCCTCATCATTCCGTCCTTCTGACTCCACTCGCTCCCTCCTGCTCCTTCCTGCCATCTCACCCTGAAAAGACATGGGACGAATAAAGATGACAACTGAAGAAAAGATGAGAAAGGAGCCAGATGGAGTGCAGATGGCAGGAAATGAAGGGAAAGGTTATTCCCATCTCATCTCCGCTTCCTTCATTCCTGACCGTTTCCTTCCAACCTGCATTCATCCTCGACTTTTCTTTCTCTCTCCTCTCGTGGTGCTTCCTTATTGGTTTCTCCTTTATTTTTTCCTCCATCTTGATCCATACTTTTCCTTCTGTTCTTCCTGATAATCGAATTTCCTCTTCCTTATTTCCAAAATCTTTCCTGAACTTTTCTTCTCATATCGTACCCACCCTTCCCGCCATCATTCCTGATACACCTTTTCCTTCCTTTGCTCCTGTTATCTTCTTCCTGGCATTCCCCTTCCTTTCGACACTCCCTTTAATCCCTCCCCTTGTTTTCTCTTCCTTCAGTCATTCTTTCTTTAAAACCTTCCCTCCCTCCCCCCGTCCTACTCTTTCATTTCCACTTTGCTCCTTTCCCTCTTATCCTACTATGTTGATTTCCCTGTTAATCCTTCCTTCCCCTTTCCTCCACTCCTGTCCTTTACTTCCTCTTTGTGCATTTCTTTCCCTCCCAGTTTTTCCTCTTCGGATCCCTGTGGTTCAGCAGATGTTTCCGTCAGCGTCCGGGAGCCGAGCGGTGCGTCTGAAGGTCAGATGGAGGTGAGAGGATTGCTGAACACGATTGCTCAAGCGCTCAGATGCGAACGGAAATCTCATGAGGACTCGGAGGCTTTGATTCAAAAGTGAGTGTTTCATTAAGGAGAGGAAGATCTGCAAGAGGCAGATGATCAAAAAGCAGTGGGTGAAGCGGAGATAGAAAACTAAAGAAGCTCTTCAAGTTGAGAGCGTTTATTCAGGAGAGAGAGATGCAGCTGTACCTCCCACTTAAACATTTACAAAACACACACACACAAAATCTGAAACCTGGATTTCCAGCGTGTGCTTTACACAAAAATCCATAAACACGCATCCGAACTAGCAGCTGATGAAAAACATATTTGGATGAAACACAGCGTTTCCTCCTCGATCAGCAATAAAAATAAATAAATAAATAAATCCAGCGCTAACAGACTCTCAACTACATTTCCCAGAATGCACTGCAGTCAGGAAGCATGTGATTGTTGTCTCAGAGAACATCTGGGTTATTTTCCTCGTAATTTTGTGACTCCCTAATCTCAGAATTTATTTATTTTTAACTGGAATATTATCCCTCAGTTCCATATTTTCCAGTCCTAATACGCCGTACTAAAAATATTTCACACTAAAATATTTTAGAAAAAAGTTCAGGTCTCAGATCAGCATTTTATTTCTGACCAAAATCCTCCAAGAAATACTCAATTGGTGTCTTAAAGATTCCATCCAGCAGCCCACTGGTTCTCCAGATGTTCTGGGGACAGTTTATGTTGCTGCTGCTGCTGCTTGTAAACCTTCAGTGCTGGAGAAAAATGGTTCCATGATGTTAGGGTTTTTTTTTGTCCGAGGTTTTGTCTCATAGCGTCATTTATTTACTTTCAGTGTTAGAACCTAAAGTTGATCTTCAGTACAATGGGTTCTAAACATTCTCATTACATTCTCTCTTGGTCCCTTTGGAAGAACGTTCCACACAGAAGTTCTAGGTAGAGCTCGACAGCCATGAAATTCACTTTCAGAAAATAAATTTCAGTTCAAACACATTACACAGGAGCGAGAACCAAGAACCACCCCAAAGAACCAAAGAAAATTTTATGCTTCTTACGAATGTGATTTTAGTAACAGAACATGAGATCATCATGTCACCTGGCCACCATCAGAGATTCCGTCTGTTCGACTAAAGTTCAGAAAAGACAAACAAGACCGGCTAGTGAGAGGACAGTTCATTTCTTCATTAACATGGAAATAAATGTGACTATAAACGGATTAAAAAAACAAAAACAAACAACACATCATTCTTTAACAAGTGCTGCGGTGTAAGAGGAATAAAACACCTGGGGATGGACTGTTCCAGGAAAATAATCAACTTCATCAGGGTGGTAACAGTAACTCTGCTTCATCACACCACCTTACTGTTGATTATTTTCCTCCAACATCATGTTCCCATGTGATTTATTTCTTATTTAAATCACACACCAAAAAAAGCCTCCTGAGTGCAGACAGCAGCAGGACGACGGGGTTCAGCTCCATCCCTGAACATTCAGGGGGAAGAAATAACAACATACAGCTTTCACTCAGGGCGGCACGGTGGTGTAGTGGTTAGCGCTGTCGCCTCACAGCAAGAAGGT
>JAODOK010008219.1:0-10703 GCA_027576575.1 Netuma bilineata | reverse complement strand
GAGAGAGAGAGAGAGAGAGAGAGAGAGAGGGGATGGGAGTGTTTTAGTGCAGCTGTGTTTCAGTCTGCATCAACAGAAGTATTGAAGTTCGATTCTCTGAACTCAGGGCTTGATTGGGTTCGACACAGTGAGTGTGTTTTAATCTCACCGTGTGAGAGCTGTGTGTTTTCTGTGTGATCAATTAACAATGAACTGAATCTTAAATCTTGAAAATTTCTGAAGAAAGGAGGGAGGATGAGGAAGGAGAGATGGACAGAGAGATGGAGAGGTGAAGTGTCAGAGGAATCGGAAATCTGAACTCCACCATGACGTCAGTCACAACATTACAGCCACACCAGCCTCCCTCTGACCATCTGTCTCTCCCTCTCTCACACACCACTCCCATCCTCAACTCTCACTGCCCTTCTCTTTTCGACTGCTTCCTCTGAACCTTTTTACTTCCGTCACCCCGTGAAAAGAAAAGAAAATAAATAAAAAAAGGTAAACAAGCAGACTGAGAAAAATAAAACCAGAAAATAATAAACTCCGTGTTTTCTGTTTCAGCACCTGGAAATCAGTAAAAAAAATTTAACCTTTTACACAAAGTTTGGGTTTTTGTTTCATTCTGTAATGTCACACATCCCTTAGGGGGAAAACACACACACACACACACACACACACACACACACACACACACATGAAGATTGTGAGTTCAGATCCATCCTAGAAACAGATAAACTTCACATATTCACACTACACAAGATGAGTGTGTGTGTGTAGAGAACCCATGGAGCTGCAGAGCTCTAGAACCCATCACCATGTTCCATCACAGAACACCAGCCTGAGGGCATCTTCTACAACTCCTCAGTTCCCTCTGGAATGTCTCGTCAGATCTCACACAGCTGTCAGAACGAGACGTGATTTAAAACCCCACAGCGTGAGAAGAATTCACAATCAGCACAGGAACAGAGAACAAAACACTCCATCAGTTACCGAGTTCACTGGAGGACCAAGTGAACATGAGAATTGAGTTCACTGGTGGACTGAGTAAACACGAGGCCTGAGTGAACAGCTTTCTTCATTATGTCGCTCTCCTCTCCATTATTCAAAGCTGATGCTGAATTGTTCCCAAAAACAAGTGTGTAAACTCAGACCTGCTCAGTTTAGCTGATTAGACGTGATTAGACAGCATGACTCGTGTGAAACTAACCCAGTTATCAGATGTGTTTGAAGACACAAATTCACCTGCTCAGAGTTCTCACATTTTCTTCTTCTATTCAGTTCCTTTATCCTGAATTCGGTTCATCAGCGTCTGAGGAACACGATCCCCTCTGACTCAGAGCCATGACCCGCGATCCAGAGCATCAGAGGGACATGATCACATGACCTCAGACCCGGCAGCCATGTTAAATCTGTGAGAGAGGGAGAGAGGGAGCACTTCATCGTGCTTCACTGAGATTTCACACGTTCTCTGTTTTTCCGTCTCGGATGTGCTGAAGACCTGACAGCAGGAACATCGGGGGGAGGAGAGATGAGACTGAAGAGCCGAGAGCAGGAACACAACGCCACAGCTCATTAATCCATCATCACACTTAATGAAGACGAGAGAAAACACAAACTCCAGAAATTCCCCATTCAGCATCTGCTCTGTTATAACACACACACACACACACACACACACAGTAATAGCACGGTTATAACACACAGTAGGAACAGATGCCCAGTCTTCCGTAATACATGCTCAGTGCTCATAGCACAGGAACAACACACTGCACGTGATAACACCCACACACACACACACACACACACACACCTGTGCAGTTATAGCACACTTATAGTAGTAATAACACAGCAGGAGTGCAGTTATAACACACCAAGAACATGACAATGAAGCAGGCTGAGCACACAGTAACAACCCCCCGTGTGGTAATAACACAGTAATAACACCCCGATCTTAACATCTACCCAGGGCTCAGGGGTAATAACACACAGCACAGTAATAATGTAGTAATAACACACCTCAAACATTTAACAGTCTGACAGCACAGTAACAACACAGAGCATGGTAATAACACAGAAATAAACACACAGGAAAATAAGAAGCTAAACTTCTCTATGGATTATATAAATTACGTGGTTGCCATGGCAACATTGAGAGAAGTCCATGCTGTCGCTGATCAGCTCCCGTTTAATTCCTCAGTGAGACATGGAGCTTTTTTTTTTTGCAGCATTCCTCAAAAACCCAACAGTGGCACTGAGGCACACCTGGGACTTAAACATGGGACCTTCAGGGCACAAGAACTCAGCGTGTGACGCCCACGGTCCTGAGTGCAGGTGTGAGCCGAGGACAGAGGATTAAAGCGGCCGTGTGCAGCACACGAGCCCGAGCACTAATTGTTTGATTAATAGGTCGAGTCTGGAGGCTTTGTGATGCTAAATAGCAGAGCGGAAGGCGGTGGTTTGTCTGAACACATCAGTACGTGTGTGTGTGTGTGGGGGGGGGGGGGCTGCTAGCAAGCATTCGGTCCTAACAGAAATGTAGAACCAAGCAGAACCGAGCAGCAGCATCACGGTGTCTGTTCTCTGCCAGTCAGCTCAGCCTCTGGAATGAAAGCGACTGATTAGCATCCTGTGAACAAGTGCACAATCACAGCAGTCTCTCTCACACACACACACACACACACACACACACACACACCATCTCCTTAAATCTCCTTAAAAACTGAACTTAATTTTAATCTCGTCACTACATCACGATGTAAATATATTTAAATATTCATGAGTTTGAATCTGTTCAGTGAGTCAAGTCACACGAGTCCCTTTAGTGAAAAGATTCCGTCAGAGATTCATTAATAATAATAAACAACAACAATAATATAATTGTGTACATGTTGTATGTCTATTGAAAATAGATGAGAAATTTCAAAACACAAAATATTCATCTCAATGTCTACATTTATTTATTTTACTTATTATTCTGCATTAATTTAATGTATTCATACAGTTAAATAAACATTTATTGTTATTTATATGTAAATGTTCATTATTAAATTGGTATTCTTATACTGTTAAGGCTCGTTTAAATTTTTATTTTTTTTTAAACCTGATTGTCCCACTGGAATACTTTACAGTTTATCATCAGTGAATCATGAAAACAGTTTTCGGATCAGAATACGATTCATTAAATGAGTGATTATGGATAAATGGAATGAGTCAGTGAGTCAAACACTGAGTCACTGTGTGATGAACGAATTTCATTCATGAATTAAAGGACTGCGTTCACACGAGCACAGAAACGACACCGAATTCATGGATGTAAATGAAAACCAGAAACTATTCAGATCAGAAAACGAGAAAAACAATGAGCCAGTCCACAGCAGGAGCGGATTCTGACTCACACAAGTAACTGAATCATTAGTGAATCAAACGTAGGTTATAATTTAGGAAAAGAGACGTTTCTCACTGCAACTCAATGAAAATCAAACATCAACATTCCAGAAACTCAGATCGCATTCAGATCGTCATCACCTCAGACTCTTAATATCTTTCTGAATAGTTTTATTCCTTAAATAAATCAACACTCTCTCTCTCTCTCTCTCTCTCACACACGACCTGAAAATAATGTATATTATTATTATTATTATTATTATTACTTAATCACATTATAATTCAGATCAAAATTTCTCAGTAAAAAGAATTAAAGATATTAATGATGAAAAACTTTTTAAATAACCTCGAGGCAAAAAGCTGCAAAGATTCCATTGAAATAAATTTCTCTATTTTTTTGTTCATTGAAAGAAAAACCCTCACAGTCGTATTTACATATTTATAATCAGACTTTATAATGAGCTCATTATGACTCAATCTTGTGCGAGGACAAAAACTGAGCGGAGTATATTCCACAGGAAGGTGTGGGTGTGGTCAGAGTTTATGGGTGTGGTTAGAACTTATGGGCAAATGTGTGTGTGTGTGTGTGTTAGAGCTTCTGTTGGTGTGTGGGGGTGTGGCCAGAGTTTATTTGGGAGTAAGGAGGCGTGGTTAGAGTTTCTGTTGGGGAGGGACGGTGTGATCATAGCGTATGGGTTTAAAACTCTTCTGTACCGTTTTCTTGTTTCCCCACCTTCCTTTTTTGGTCATTACTTCCTGTCCTTGTTTATTTTATTGTGTGCTGATTTCTGAACGCAGACATGAACTGTGAGCACGAATCTGAAACAAAAGCTCAAATAAATAAACAAACAAACAAGAAATAAATCTCCACATGGCAGTGCCGAGTTCTCACCGTTCCAGCAGATCCATTACTGAGAGTCCTCTTTAATACGAGAGCTTTAATCATTTAATTATCTTTAATAATCTAACCTCGTGTAAAAGCCCGACCCGATTGCATTTCCACGTGGGTCAGATGAGAAGACAGAAAAACACAACTCCAACAGTTTCTGGAAAGCCCTGTTAATCAGTCACACGTTCCAGGAAGCGCTCGATGGTGCTCCAGGTTGTTAAGTGTGATAAAGTGCTCAGTAAAAGCCTTCGTAAGCGTCGCACTCCTGCATTCGTCTGTTTATTATTTCATCTCCATTTTCCAAGCTGGAAGCAATCATCACTTTCATTACAACCATTAAAACAGCTCTGATTCTATTGTCTTAATTTAATAAGCTCGTTAATGTGCTCTGAAATATGGAGCATTTTAAACTGGAGCTGAAAAACGTTCCAACTCCAATAAAACCAACACCGAGAGAGAGAAAGAGAACCAGGAAGACAGAGAACTGATGAATTGACACAGAAGAGTAAAAGATGAACATGAAGATAACGAACTTCAGCACGGCTTTGCTGCTCCTCAGACGTTCGGTGAAGGTTTAGTGTTTCACAGAGAGATTTTTCACCCGTTTCCTCCAGTGAAGACGTCGAGAAGAATCTTCCTCAGGAGAGGATCAGGGTAAAGCGGAAAGACAGGACGGGTCACTGAGCAGCGCCGGTCTGGAGTAAAGCAGCGCTGAAAAACACTCTCACGCCCGACATCCACCTCAGGGGCACGCGGGAATAATCCTCTCACCACTCGTGCGTCACGCCATGCTGTCTGAAAAATATTTATTCCAGTCAGGACAGTTTGATTTCACCTTCTGCCTTCAAACCTGATTAACATCTCAGCATCGCTTAACCTACATACAGCTGAGTGCAAAAGTTTGCACACCTTTGGGACAAAACAAACCTTCCCTCATTATCACAAGCAACAAACACGGTGTGGTGTTACAGGAACTCTACACCTGTGTGCTGCTACAGAAAAATAATCAACACTTTATTAATATAATAAACACATTCTGAAAATAATCAGTGCAAGGAGTTATTGTTATCACCCCATTATCACCATGTTTTAGTCCTCTAATACCACAATCAATTTTATGTGTAGTTAATTTTTAATTATTAAAAAATGACAAGTCACATTTTTATCTGCTGATAGTTATAGTGCTTGTTATCCCAAGGAGGAGGAGGAGGAGGAGGAGGAGGAGGAGGAGGAGGAGGATTCTTCTTCAAAGTTAGTTTGTGCAATGAATTCAGCTCACAGCAGCGATAAACAGTCAGTTGTTCTCTCACCAGCCTCTATTTTTCTCTCCCTTGAAGTTAATAAGACTTGGCACTATTTGTTCCTGAGGAACCACAAAGCAGCGTAAACTCCTCTGGAAGGTTTTTGTGAGGTTGGAGGAAACTGGAGAACCCGGAGGAAACCCACTCAGACGCATATACAAGTCCAGAAAGCCGAGATGAGGATGGAACAGAACCCTGGAGCTGCTACTTTTGCACACAGCTGTATTTTCCCCCTCACTCGTGTCGTGCCAGTTCTCAGTGATGGACTGAGAGATGATTAGAGATCAAAACTCCAGATATTTCAGCTTTCCAGACATTAAAGCCGAGCTCCAGTCTCACTGCTCAGTGTGAGTGACAGCGGACACGCCGAGACCTGGCGGTGATGGACGCCGTGACGTCTCGACGCAGAGCCGTGAGGTCCTGACGGAGTGCTTTGGATGATGTTGTGTTTGCAGGAATGAAATGGAAAAGGAGAAGCTTCTTTTGTTGGAGACTGGAGAATGACCTTTCTGATATGTACATGATGCAACATGGGGTGGATCTCTCAGTCTCACAGTTAGCGTCCTGATTAGATCTTGATTATTGTGTCCTCTCAGTGTCCCTTTATCAGCAACCTTACGGCTGTTATCTAATCTTGGCGTATCCGTGCAATCAAACTGGTGTCAAGTTGCAGACTGTGACTGTGTTTAGATCTCATTTCACTCATCCTGGATTGGAGATTTTTTTTTTAAGGATTAAAATCTTCCTGCTCCATTACGAGACAAATGAATTGATTAGATTCCATCAACTTCCTGTTTGGTTTCTTGTTTTCTCACTTGTTCAAGTAGAACATGTGTCACGTCACAAATCATGACAGCATGTACTGAAGGGAATCAGTTTCTATGGAGAAGATTTCATGTTGGAGAGGAAAGCAGTGATGCCGAGGGGAAATGAAACACACACACGGCATGCGACGTGAGGGCAACATGCTGCTCTTAGGGCTGCAACTGGACAGAGATTGCTTTTCAGTTTGTAATTATTTAAAAAAATAGCAATCCACCATTTTCCTAAAAACTCAGAAAAAATAATTTCCATCATTCAGTTTTTATGAAAACACACACACACAGGCGTTCTTCTGTCTTCTCATCATACTTCTGCATGACTCGTGTCGTAATCGTCCTCTCAGCTCACCTCAACTTCCACAACCCTCTGCTTCGGTCACGTTAGTGCGCTCGAGCTGAAGCACACCGACACGGCAGGAAAACCGCAGGACGTCCAACGTGACGATGAAAGGTATTGGCAGCTCAGTATGACAAGAAGGTGAGGAAGGATGGCAGCCAGCAGGGGGCGATGTGGGGCACTAAGAGAGCAGGGTGAGGAGGATTCTCACCTTAACGCTACAGTGCAAACAATTCATGAAAGAAAAATTAAAAACATTTAATGGTGACTGATTCAAAAAACAGACACTCCGTGGAAACAGAGAGAGGATCAGATAACGATAACTAGATATCTAAAGTTATCCAGCTAACTCGCGAGCATCAGCCTCAGAGCCATCAGCAGGATTTCAGCGAGCGAGCAGTATCCAGCGAGTTCACTCCCTTCGCTCTGGTGAACATCACAAATTATGACACAATGATGTGTTTTTCTCAACATGGCAGAACCTGTGGAACCTGATCATGGGCAGCGTTGGGTGATATTTCAGTCAAACAGAATCCAATCTCCAGCTAGAGGAAGATCAGACTCCAGAGGAAGATCAGCACTCAGAAATGTATTTTATAAAATCACAACACGTTCATCTCATCTAAAACCTCCATGCTCACCTCCCTCATTTGCTCTGTTTTGGTCTCCTCGAACAACCTCAAAGAGCCTGAGAACAGTGCTCGATCATCAGAGTGCTAATGACCCAAAACTGAATCAGCTTCTGATCTCTGCTCTGCATCGTTCCATCTCTGGGTCATAAAGAAGCCAGACGAGATCCGCTGAGTCGGACTGGGACGCAGCCACGCATTAGAGATGATGGGCTTGACTGAGTCACTCATGAGCTCGTTCTCTGGCGCAGATGTTCTTCACTGCACACAGCTGTTCTCCTGATACAACAAAACCAAAACACATGTCCTGCTGGGTACCGACGTGGTGCGAGAACCAGGTCAGGATCCATATTTGTCATGTTACATAGTTCTAGTTTAAAATGTCATTATTATTTTAAATAATAATGGGCTGGTTAAGGTTCTGTGGTTCATTCAGTACTCAAAGAACTGAGAGCAAAGACACATATTAATGATCTTGATCTGTCCTCATTCATGGCTTTATGATGGAGTTGGTTCACACTGTGGTCCTCATAACTGACTCCTTCATCTCTCTTTGGCCTTGTTCATACATTCCATTGCTACATTAATTAAGGCTCATCCAAGTTCTCGGAAATCTTCAGATTGAGCATGTAAAAGATAAAGACGTCTGTAATTCCTGAACACCTCAGGAACTGTGTGAACACATTACCACACCATCGTACTGCAGACAAGAACACGACGCACTGCAGAACCTGGTGGTCCACACGTTCCATCACCACTGGATGATTAATCTACTTTACTGATCCAACTCACTTTCACCAACAACCACCGGTCTGGGTCAACCCACAGGGTCATGAGGTCAACATTCATTTCTTCACATTTCACCATTTCATCATGGGATTGAGAAATGGAGAGAAAAAAAAATCGACTCCACACATCTGATGTGGCTTTTTTTAGGACATAAAAATGGAGAGACATGGAATCGATCTGACTCTGAGTTTGGCTCATTAACACTCAGGAGGGGATGGATCGATCCATCATGTCTGAGATGTGATAAATGAATACACAGGAGGATGAAATCCTGACCGGTTTCTTTTCAAGCTTCAGGAAAATGCTGGACATTTGCAACCAATAATGGTGAATGAACGCTGTTCCGGTTTCATCTTATCCCAGGCTAATTTTGGGGATCTGCGCCACTCCACCATCAGCTTGGTGACAAAATGGCTTCCAACATGGCGCCTCTCAGGGAGTCTGAGTGAGGAGGTTTTCGGCCTGTGAGCTATGAGACACTGTAAGATCTTCCAGCATGTTTGATGATGTTGGTGATGAAGTGTGTAGAGTGAACACATCTGCAACATGAAGCGAGAACTGAGAATCCAAAAGTAAACTCTCGCATGATGAGCTGGGTTCACTGGTGTGGGAGAGCGAGGGCAAAATGTAAACACAGGAATGCCTTTGGGCAACTCTACACAAATGCCAACCTTCCCATGGAAAAAAAAAAAAAAAGTCGTGAGCACAGGAACAAAACTCTGTTTAAAACGTTCACTCACACTTTATATTCGTATTTCACTCTACTCTGGTGAAATGATGGAGAAAATCTCCTCGTTTATCCATCAGATATACAGAACAGTGACGGGTTCAGACACATCACATCCATCACACTGGGGATTTTCTTCACAAAACAAGGAATATTTTCAAATCCATACTGTGTGTTCATTCACGTCTCTTTCACGGCCTCCATCTGGCGCGTGTTGTCTTCAACAACAGTTTGTTCGATGTTACAAAATTCACCGTGACTCGTCTACACTGTACTCAGGAGGGTAAATGATCTCACATGCAAACTGACTTACTGATCCGGATCTCATGGTCTCTGCTTTCAGACATTTTGTGAGCACAAAGGTCACATCCCTAACGCTGGAAGTGTCTTTCTGGAAGAAATCATTGCCGTGTCAAACCCAAATAGCCTAAGAACAGAACAAAACACACACAAGATGATATCCAGAGACTCGAGAAATTCATCCATGCTCATTTCTGAGACCTTCCAAGGACCGGTCCAATTCTGTCATAAATTCTTGCTTGTTGTTGTGATTTAAGATTCAACAAAGTTTATCCTGATAAGATGAATTTACCAACGTTTCATAGAAATATTAGTGATGTTTTAGTGACTCGGTTTTGATCTGAACAGTCTTGGGTCAGTAAAAATAAATCTGCATTTCACACAGTTTTACACTTCAGCAAATCCCACGACAGTGTGACCATCTGTCCAGGTACGAGATTCATCCAGGAATCCAGGCTGCACGAGAGACGAGGGGTTAGAGGTCCAACTCTTAGAGGAACATTCAATGTCATCTGATATTCACATGAACATATTAACATGATGAGATTTCCATTTTATTCTGCCTACTCATCCAGATCAAGCCCTGGGAAAGAGGAGCTTCTGGTGGATCAGGTCTCTGAGGAACATCATACACGTTCTCCTTCCTCTCATTCTTAATTCTGTCAAGTAGGAAGATTTAAACTTCACTGATCTCAAGCGTTACCACATGCAGAGTTTATTAAACTGGATATGAATTAATTTATTCAGAAATCATTCACAGAAACATTTACACAAGAAATGTGGCATTTGTTTCGCTCATGAGTTTGTTTAAAATTTCATTTCAGGAAACATTAAAGTACATCTATCCACCCATCCACCCACCCACCAAACCATCTATCCATCTATTTATCCACCCACCTACCTACCAACCCATACACCCACCCAGCTACTCATTCATCCATCCACCCACCAATCCATCCATCCATCCATCCATCCACCCAGCTACCCATCAATCTGTCTATCCACCTACCAATCCATCCATCCATCTAGCTACCATCAATTCATCCATCCATCCACCTACCCATCCATCCACCTACCAATCCATCCATCCATCCATCCATCCACCCAGCTACCCATCAATCTGTCCATCCATCCACCTACCAATCCATCCATCCACCAATCCACATACCCATCAATCCATCCATCCATCCACCCAGCTACCCATTCATCCAACCAACCATCCACCCACCCTCCAATCCATCAATCCAACTACCATCCACTAAACCATCCATCCGTCCACCCACTGACACACCAATCCATCCATCCATCCATCCATCCATCCATCCAAGTTGAGTTCCTGTGATTTTTATATACTTCATACATGCATAAGTTTAAATCACTAATCATCTTAAGGCAATGAAGATGAGCTGTTCATTTAGGACAATAGTAATGGCACCCTCTAAAAGGAGTTAGTTAGTTAGAATGCCACACTTACCCCCCGGTCCCACTGCACTTACGGATGCAAAGAGGATGTAAAACGTAAAAAAATCTTGCCATCCGTTGGA
>JAODOK010007374.1:0-10818 GCA_027576575.1 Netuma bilineata | reverse complement strand
GGAGGAAACCCACGCGGACACGGGGAGAACATGCAAACTCCGCACAGAAAGGCCCTCGCCGGCCACGGGGCTCGAACTCGGACCTTCTTGCTGTGAGACGACAGCGCTAACCACTACACCACCGTGCCGCCCCTCCATGTAACCAGATGTGCTAATTGTTCTTGATGTAAAACGTGTGTAATGTATTTCTGCACATGATATTATGACTTTTATATGAAATGATATGCTAAAGTGAATGTTCCATTAAAGGCAAAATGTTTTCCTCATTAATGTCCCTAATGAAGTTTAAAATAACCTCACTACTGGGCAGTGAAGGTGGGAATACACCCTAGTTGGCATGACACCACACACACATTCCTACAGGGTCAATTTATCTTAGCCAATCCACTTTCTGGCATGTTACTAGGAGTTGGGAGGAAATCAACATGGAAAGAACATGTGAAATAGTACCCTGGGTGGAAACCTGAGGTTGTGGAAGCAGGTGGGGGCTGTGCAGGTGCAGGTGAAAATCCTGTACTTCCTGGACTTAGTTAAAGACAGAAATATTCAGAACTGCACCTGGATTTATAATTTTTCCTCCCTGTTTAATCAATTCAGTGAGATGGTAGGATAAAAGCAAGTTTTGTGTGTGTGTGTGTGTGTGTGTTCGTTCTCAGAGCTGCTCAGTGTAAGAGGAGCACAAGGGGTGAATTAATAATTTAAAGCAGGAAGCTGAATGGCTATACTGTCTCCACTCCACCACAAACACACACAAAAATGACATTCATTCTCTTTCTGATCAGTTCACCTCATAGGCTTTTCATGTGAAAATCGGAGGAGTTCACACAGGAACCGTAAGTGACATTATCAAGGTGAGTTGGGCTGTAGGTGTGTGTATGTGCTGTATATTTCTGACAAGCATCAGGAGTGTTCGTCTGTGTTTTCGTCACAACTGTGTGCAGTTCAGTCAGGTCTTATTGTTCATCAGTGTTCAGTGATATTGACTTTTCTGAGATCATTTCTCAGGAGCTGGTTATTTCACTCACCATACCTCTAACAACATTGTTCACCTGTAGAGTGGTCAGTGTTGATGGACTGACCAGAGATCAAGGTGTATTTGATAACAGTGTCTCTGGTTACAAAGTCATAGAACATTCTGGGGGGAACACCACCCTGATATTCACCCTGAAGAACGCAAGCAGTACAAAAGGCCGGCAAAACATACTTCAGAGGATGCAGTCTGTGCACTGTTCATGATGCAAATTTCGCCATGCGCACAGATTTTGTAATCACACGGATGATTTTAGAATATTTTTCTTTCTCTTTTGTTCTTTTTCTTCCAACAGCAACATTAAACATAAAGAAGATAACTCCCGTGCATGCATGCTTTTTGCATTCTTGTGTTTATCTTATTCGGGTTCTTCTGGTAGGTGAAGTGAGTATTCAATAAAGGAGTACTGCACGTGCATTCAGAGACTCGTACGCGTTCAGCAGAAAAACGAATATACTTTTGGGTTGCGCGCAGCCGCATCCCCACAAGTTAAAACTTGTTCACACCGTGTGTCTGGGTCACTGAGCTCTATCTGGAGAGCTCAGAGCTTATTCCCTGCTGTAGAGACAAGTGAAGTTGAAGACAAGTTTCTTAATTTCCCTGAGGGAACCCGCCCAAAGGGATCAATAAAGTTTTATATAATCTAATCTAAGTGAAGCCACCTGGCCACCATCTTACCACTCACATCGCGTGTATTTGGTTTATGCGTTAAACCGTCGTATCCAATCAAACTTGCGCCAAGGAAAGTATCTCCTGATTTTTCCCCCTTTCCCCTCCTATTTTCTCAACTTTATCTACATTCCTTACATATCTTTATAGTGCTCCCCTTCAGTAGTAGTTTTTTTTCCCCCTTTTCTAGTTCAGTCTCTGATCATTTTTTTTTGAACGGCTCTTTTACTACGACAATTATTTTTACAGAGATTATTTCAGTTTTTCTTTTATACAGTGTATCTTTCTCTTCTGTATATTTCTTCTTCCTTTCTATTTATTTTTTCATTTGTTTTATTATTGTACCAACACAAAGGCTGTACAATACTTCTTTTCCAGTTGTTGAAACAGGATTATTTTCTCATGTTATTTGCCATTTTCACTTCATTCTCACAGTCATGCCTTAACAGTACTTATTGGTCACATAATTCACTGTCATGTTAGACACAAACAATTCAATTTTGACACTTTTTCTTTTTAAGACCACAGTGTTTAGCAAGTGAGGAAACCGGATACAGTCAGTGTTCATCCCAGGTATCAATGTCAGATTTTCAACAAAAACAGACAAGACGATGTAAGAGATTTTCTGGGTTTTTTTTCTTTCACTCATGCAAACCATCATAAAATGCTGCAAGAGGTCCACACAAACGGCACTGTGCACACACGTGTAAAAGCTGTGAAAAATGATCACACACTATCAGTACTCACAGGTGAAATGCCCTTGACTTGATGGTTTGTGCAGTTCACTGCTGCACATGCAGGCATTTTTCTTGTAATTTTTCTCACCAACTAACTACATAAATTGTCCAGTTTTGTGTAGCTTCCAGTAATCTAAATGACCACTCTGCGATGTGAGTGGTAAGATGGCTTCACTCTGCCGAGCTCTTCAGATTTTATATAGAGCTCAATGGTGTCTGTGTGTCATTGACATAGGAAACACAAATTGAGCCATAGGACGAGAATTTGAGTCTCATTAATGTATTTAATGAATGAATCCAGTCACGTGTTCACTTTATTCAAGTCTCATTTAAGGCAGGGAATTTTTAAAAGTCCTAATATTTTTTTTACATATTAACCAATAGAATCACACACAAAATGAATGACTGAGTAGCTGAATAAAGATATAGAGATATTATTTTCCATTTTGAACTTAAGCTGAACCTCACAGGAATCAAAAATTCATAATAAAACATATATATTACCAGTTTGAAATAAAAAAATTTAAAATCTTGGTCAAACTACATGAATCAGTATAATGTTGGAGTTTTGCTGTTTGATCAGATCATACTTCATTAATTCCTATTTATGTACAAAATATTAATTTACATTTCTGTAAAACTTCTCTTTATTTGATCGGTTGTTTTTGATTTTACACCGTCTCTGACACAAATACTACATCTTGTACCTGGACCATGAGTAGAGCTAAACGATCACTGGAATGTGTAGTGTAAGGAATCATAGATTTATTTGTATGATAGCACTGAAAATTGAAAATATGATAGCACCTGAAAATTTCAGCATCCAGTTAAAATAAATAGAGAAGAAAATATTTTGGCCAATCAATTGTTTTAGAATGATTTCACTTAAAGAAAGAGACAGTCAGAGCCTACAGGTTTTACATTATTGTGTGTTACGATAGTGTGCTGCAGTTTCACTAAATAATAAATAACATTTTCATGATGGATATCATCATGGGGTTTGGCAAGACATTCAAGCTGTGGTAGCAGGCTAATATGCTAACAAGCAGCACTGTGTCATATTGGGGCAGGTGTCCCAGGACAGGACAGAGGCTGGAGAGAACATGAACATTTTTGTTTGTTTGTTTTTTCCTGGGCTGTGTTGTTATGCTAATAATGCTTTATATTAAACTTTTTGAGCAAGCTAAGCTCATTCTACTGGACATGTACCTAGACAACCACTGACTTGACAATCATTTTTTTGCATGTGCTAACTACTCATGCTACTTACTGTAACATATGAAGAAGCATGCTGAACATCTCTTGGTATTAAACTGCAGCAGTGCATTGCGGAAAATGGTGTCTGCAGCCATTGCTCTGGCCTTTGTGCCATTGTTGCTCACGCTGATCATCCGGTACCGGTTCTACTTCGTGCTGTTCTACCGGGCCGTGTTGCTCCGCTGGGTTCAGGACTTTATGACTGGCATCAGCAGGGAGGAGAGAGTGTATGAGTACGTCCTCACACATGCCACACCAGGAGATCCCGACAGCATCCTCGACACTTTCGATCTCTGGTGCAGCAATGTTGAGTTCATCAGCCATATAGGACCTAAAAAAGGTATAGATCTCTCTCTCAAACATACACAGTCAAGTTCATCAGCCATATAGGACCTGAAAACTTGATAGATTACATACACAATATAAAGTTGGTGTACACTTCTTGCCATGTCTCAGGTTTGATTCTGGACCGTCTGTTGAAGGAGCTCTCTCCTCTGACGGTGTTGGAACTGGGGACTCACTGTGGCTACACCACAGTGAGAATTGCTCGCTCGCTGCCTCTTGGTGCTCGGCTCTACTCGGTGGAGATGGATGAGAGGAATGCACATGTGGCCGAGAAGATCATCCGACTGGCCGGGTTCGATGATGACATGGTGAGAGATTAATAAAATTCAGCAGTATTAGTTCTCCTGCTAAATGTAGTGTTCACAGCAATCAGCGATGCAGTCTAGCAAAATTAAAAATATTTCTTTTGAATAAGAAACTCAAAAATGTAAATGAAAATGTTAGGAGTAAAAATTGTATACATGGAAATGTAAGTGTTAATCATGCCATTTTAAAGGAACACTTTAAACACCACACTGTCGAGTTTAGGAGACGTTTAAACACCATGCCGCAGAGTTCAGGAAAAGTTCAAAAACCACACTGTTTAAGTTCTAGGGGACTAAATCTTAAGGACATAACCTATGACCCCTCACCCCTGTCCTGGTGTAGGTGGAGCTGATTGTGCGACCCTCTGATGAGGTAATTCCCCGTTTGCGTGAAGATTTCGGGATTGAGCATCTGGACTTTGTCTTCATGGACCACTGGAAGCGGTGTTACCTGCCAGACCTGCAGGCTCTGGAGGACAGCGGGCTGCTGGGTGATGGCTCTGTGGTCTTGGCCGATAACGTGGTGTTTCCTGGCGCACCTAGCTTCCTGCGCCATGTGCGTCGTTCTGGCCTCTACGAACACCGTGTACATCGTGCCGCACTTGAGTACATCCGGGGAATCCGTGACGGCATGGCCGAACTTGTGTACCGCGGCATCAAGTGAAAGCCAATCAACTTATTTTATCAACTTGTTTATTTTAAAAGAAAGACACTTATTTACTACAGCTATAGAGAACAAAATTTAAAAACATGAAAAATTAAGATTAAACTGCAAAAAATTTAATATGCAATTTAGAAAAAGTAAAGTTTTGAGGACAAAATGTTCAGAATGTCAGTAGAATTTACTTTAAAACAAAATAAAGCTCTATAATACATGTATATCCAACTGCAGATTTTAATACTAACCCCATTTCCAAAAAAGTTGGGATATTTTCCAAAATGCAAGAAAAACAAAAATCTGGGATTTGTTAGTTGATGTGAACCTTTATTTAACTGACAAAAGTATTTTCATTGGTTTTACTGACCAACTTAATTGTATTTTGTAAATATAAAATAAGTTAGAATTTGATGCCTACAACACATTCAAAAAAAAAAGTACCGTGGTCACTGATGCCCCCCCCATATGATCACAGATGCTGGCTTTTGCACCTTTCTCTGATAACAAACTGGATGGTTGTGTTCACCTTTGCCACTGAGAACTTGACATCTGGTTTTCCCAAAAACATGCTGAAATGTGGACTCATCTGACCACAGCACACGTTTCCACTGTCTTTCAGTCCGAGAGGAGTTCGAGCCCAGAGAAATCGACAGCATTTCTGCAAAGAATTGATGAATGGCTTCCTCCTTGTCTAATACAGTTTCAGGTTGCATTTCTGGATGCAGTGGTAGACTGTGTTAAGAAACAACAGTTTTCTGAAGTACTCCTGAGCCCATGTGTCTATATTTGTCACATTAGCATGACAGTTTCTCAGGCAGTGCCGCCCGAGGGCTTGAAGGTTACACATATTCAACAGTGGTTTCCAACCTCACCCTTTACGCACTCGGATGTCTCCGAAGTCCCTGAATCTTTTCACAATATACTGTAGATTTTGAAAGACCTAAAATCTTTCATTGAGAAATGTTCTTTTTGAACTGACTAACAATTCTCTCGCAAATTTTGGCACAAAACAGTGAGCCACGATTCATCCTTGGTTCCAAAGACTGAGCCTTCGGTGCATACTCCCTTTATATCCAATCATGTTACCAGTTAACCTGCTTATTGTGGAATCTTCCAAAATGGTGTTACTTGAATATCCTCTAAACTTTTCAGTCTTATTTTGCTCCTGTCCCAACTGTTTTTGTGTGTGTGTGTTTTGCAGGCATCAAAATTTAACTTAATTCATATTTACAAAATACAATTAAGTTGGTCAGTAAAAGTATTGAAAAGCTTTTCTTTGTTCTTTTGTTAGTTAAATAAAGGTTCATGTGAATTAAATCACAGATTTTTGTTGCATTTTGGAAAATATCCCAACTTTTCTGGAAATGGGGTTCGTAGTTTTGTGCACTTGTCACAAAAATACTGATTTAAATAAGCTGAATTTTATGAAGCAAAATTATGTAATGAATGAATCTCTATTAAATTTATTTTCACCAACAATCTTTCATCGCATACTAATGTCAACAACTTAATCCAGTTAGCTAATATTAGCTTAGCTACTATTAACAACAAAAGTATTTTACAAACAGTATTTCATGGACATGAAGTAGATAATTTATCAGATCACAAACTTTTACATAAAATTTATGTTAATGACCATGAACATTCACCAAAAAAAAAAATTTCAAATTATTCCATAATTGACCTTGGCAGACAGGAAGTGGTTAAAAATAACTTTATTTGAAAGAGGTCTGTTTCTATAACATCACAGATACTAAAATGATCCAGAATGCACTGTGCACAAACCTGTGTGTAATAAATAATAAGTGTAATAATGTCAGTGTTAGTCAGATTTTAGAATGAATTATAATCAGAAGGCAGCACACTATCTTTGTAAGAGAAAAATTATGATTGCGCACACAGGGGTACCAACACGCCATTACATTAGATTTTTTTTTTTTAAACACCATGTTCCGCATCAGGACTGAAAGACTATTCTCCTAAAACGTGCAAGATTTCAGTACAAATAATACAAAAATATTCAAATATTTTTATTTAAAAAAAAAAAAAACACTATAAAAGTTAAAACTTACAGACACTACATTCAAACACTAACACTGAGCTGGATCTCAAAGCATTTTATACACACACACACCTCTTTTTAAGCACTTTGTTTTTAATGTCACATGCCAGGCAATAGAAGAACCTAACTCTGCATATGTGTGTGCACTCACACTCACAGTTGTCCTTGACTAGGTGACACTAATAGACTAAATAGAAGACACTGGGTTCACATGATGGGTGTTTATTATTATCCAGTGGTCTCAGCTGACTCGTTTATATATTTAAAAAAAAAAATGCACTCACTCTCTCTCCCTCCCCCCTTTCTTTCATTCTCTCACTCAGCAAGTGCTCTTCAAAATAAGAGGTTCAGATCATCCACTGGTCCTGGTCTTGATCTGCTCCTTCCATGTCCACCTGAACACACAAGCATGTACACACACCTCAGTAATCACTATGTTTGATCATGTGCGTTTTAACAGATCACACACTAATTGAACACGAACCACATACTGTTGCTCCACTTCCTGTCGCTAACACTTATTTTTAGAACTTTTACAATGGAGCTGGGGAACAATATAATGGCAGGTTCTCCTCGAGGGAGATGCATTATTGTAAATCATGAAAAAAAATGTTCAGGATGTAACAAATTTTCATGTTTTTTTGTATTTTCATGCTTCTAATGCCATTTCATTTTAGATGCATTTTTGCGTTTATAATGGCAGGTTTCTAAGCATCTCAAGTACATTGACCTGTTTACAGTTATCTCATCCTTTATCAGGGATATTTATATACATTTATACAACCCCATTTCCAAAAGAGAGTTAGGACGCTGTGTAAAATTTAAATAAAAAGAGAATGTGATGATTTGCAAGTCATGGAAACCCTATATTTAATTGAAAATACATATCAAATGTTGAACCAGAATTATTTTTTTTTTTTTGTTTTTTTTAAACATACACTCATTTTGAATTTGATGCCAGCAACACATTTCAAAAGAAATTGAGCCAGGGTACTGTGTTGCAACACCTCTACTTTTAACAACACTCTAAACATCTGGGAACTGAGGAGACCAATTACTGTAGTTTTGAAAGAGAAATATTGTCCCATTCTTGTGTGATATACAATTTCAGTTGCTCAACAATTTGCGGTCTCTTTTATTGTATTTTTTGTTTCATAATGTACCAAATGTTTTCAACAGGTCTGGATTGCAGGCAGGCCAGTTTAGCATGCAGACTCTTACTACAGAGCCATGCAGTTGTAATGTGTGCAGCATACAGTCTGGCATTGTCTTGCTGAAATAAGCAAGGCCTTCCCTGAAAAAGACGTTGTCTGGATGGCAGCATATTGCTCCAAAAGCTGTATACATCATTCAGCATTAATGATGCCTTCCCAGACATGCAAGCTATTCATGTCATGTGCACTAATGCCCCACAGATAAAATCACAGATGCTGGCTTTTGAACTGTGTGCTGATAACAAGCCGGATGGTCCCTCTCCTCTTTAGCCTGGAGGACACGGTGTCTATGATTTCCAAAAAGAATTAAGTTTTTATTCATCAGACCACAGGACAGTTTTCCACCTTGCCTCACTCCACCGTAAATTAACTCAGGTCCAGAGAAGGCAGCAGTGTTTTGAGATATTGTTTATTTATAGTTTCTTCCTTGCATGGTAGAATTTGAACTTGCATTTGTGGCTCCAGTGATTAACCATGTTCACAGCTGATGGCTTTCTGAAATGTTCCTGAACCTATGCAGCCATTTCCACTACAGAAGCATCCCAACTTTTTTAGAAACTGGGTTGTACACTACATATTTCTATACAATTATACTGTATTTATATTTCAGAGGTGTTAAAATTTCCCTCTATACTGAATCACACTTCATTAGAAAGAAATCATTCAAGATGAGGTGAAGAAAGTCCATTTTAATTTCTGAACAACCTGTACAGAAACAAAAGCAAATTTTACTTACACACACCAGCTGAAAATGCTCTCAAACGAAAACTCATCACTGTTAAGCGTGCTACAGGACAGAGACAACACAATAACTGTGTGTGTACTGCAGGTGACCTAATGCTGCATTCGACTAAAGGTCATACTCTCCTCATTTCTGATATCTAATTAGGAGAAAAAGCAAAGAACACACCCCCTCAACTTGGAATTCCTGCTTAGGAACTCAGGATGGCCACTCACAGCATCAGCAGTAAGCACAGCAACAATTCTTAACTTTAAATAAGTTATAGTGTGTGTGTGTGTGTGTGTGTGTGTGTGTGTGTGTGTGTGTGTGTGTGTAAAAAAATAAACAAACAAACACAAGCCTGAGATCAGTTAACATTTAGACATGTTCACTTGTTAAATTTGTAACACTACTCAGCAGTTACCTTGCTAGAATGTAGCAAAAGCATGGAGGGGTTTGTGGTTGAGTTCAAACTTTGCATCAAAAGCAGCTGTGTTATACACAGAAATCTGACCTCGTTTATCTCGCCATCATCAGGAAACTCATTATAAATGTTCATGTCGTCCATGTCCTGCATGTCCTCGTCCTCCTCAGAGTCCTCCTCACTGTCCTCTTCATCTTCATCATCCTCCTCTTCCTCCTCATCAAATGTCTGCAAGTAATAACAGGAAGGGGTGAAAGGCTGTCATGTGAGGTCATATGTTTCATTTACACAGTGCCTTTTTTGTATTTAAAGTATCAGTGTTCATAAACCGATGCTGCTAAAGCATGACATCACAATCATGATTATCACAAAACACAGCTAAACGATTTAAAACACAGCTCTAATGCTGTGAAAAATGTGCAAGGGGGAGAAAAAAAAAGAAAAAAGGTCTAAAATGGGAAAGAGCTGTTGTGCGACTGACTTTCAAGTCAAGTTTATTTTTATAGCGCTTTTATAACAATAGACATTGTCGCAAAGCAACTTTACAGAATTTTAATTACTTTAAACATGAGCTAATTTTACCCCTCATCTATCTATCCCTTTACAAATAGATTTAACAAGAAAGAGATTGGAGCTCTCTTTTTACAGACTACTGAAGAAAAGAAGAAATGGATGTAGTATAAATGCTCATAAGCTTATTAAGAAAAGACATTTCTTTTGAAATTTTTTATAAAAGGAATACTTTAGTTAATTATGATTATATTAATGATATTTTACTCCAACCTTTAAAAATGTGGGTAAATAATTATTGTTGGTTATTAAGAAAATGAAACAAAAGTTTGTTTTTAACATAAATATTTAAGTGGATAAAGAAGGGGATATTTTTAAAATATCATGGGGAACTCAAATCATGAACCCAATATTGTTAATTGCATCAAATCCTGAATTAGGTGAATCATTACATGCCTAGTACTGAGAACACCGAGTACTGACAACACAGAATGGAGTACTGAGAATGTAGAACTGGGAACACTGTGCACACAGCTGAGTACTGAGAACTGAATATTGAGAACATGGAACTAAGCACTGAATGTAGAACTGGGAACACAGAACTGAGAACACAGTCCTGAGAATACACAATGCAGAGCTGAGTACTGAGAATACAGAAGTGAGTATTAAAAAAAAAGTACAGTGAACTGAGTACTGAGAGCACAAAACTGAGTACTAAGAACCGACTACTGAGAATGCAGAATACATAACTGAATAGTGAGTACACAGAACTTAGAACAAAGAACTGAGTAATAAGAACCCAGAACTGAGTACTGCGAATACAGTTCTGTGTTCTCCGTATTCATTTCTGTCATCTCAGTACTCAGCTCTGCATTCTGTGTTCTCA
>JAODOK010007267.1:0-10833 GCA_027576575.1 Netuma bilineata | reverse complement strand
AATTGTATTGTGTTTACGGGAAGATTTTTGCATTCTATATAAACTCTAGGCAATTTGGCCGGAGTTTCTCTAAGCTCCGGTGAGGTGGAACGAGGGCTGATAGGGAATGCCCGCCCTCTAAGCACCAATATACGTCAAGAAGAGCAAAGAGTAACTCTCTTAATATTGTAAATATTCTCACTGTAAAAAATTATTTTCCCCTTTTGTTGACTCCAGTTCTATTTTTAGGTCAATTGAACTTTTAGCTTAAAACTTGTTAGTGGGTTTGTTGAGCTAAAACAGATATCGGTGTTCACTCTCTGAAATTCCAACCTACAGTTGATAGAACTCGGGCATTGTTGTCATCTGAAATTGAAGTTCAAGTTCATTCCCTGCGTCACTACCCTACGTCATTACGCACGCACACTTGACGTTTTTGCAACTTCTTCGCAACATGGCCGATCGGTGGATTCAGCTTTGGTCGACTTAACAGGTGAGTGAACTTCACATATTTTTCTTTCCCATGCAAACGTTTTTAACGTCAAACTTTGAGCTATGCACTCTGATTTGTAGTGCAACTGCTAAAATTGTCGTGAACGGGGCAGGGGGAGTATTAGGCTAGGCTTAGCTCCGTGATAATAGCCAACCGGATTTGACATGAGAGACTGCGTTTAAAAAGAAAACACCCATGGATAATGGCCATGTATTAGGGAAATGTTTATCTTAATTTAGTTCTCCAGAATTTGGTTGGAGTGTTAGGCGGACTACTTGTAATGTAGCTTCCCATTCGGAATTTGTTGTAGCATTTCTAGTAGCTGCTATGCTAGTCACTTCCGGTGCATTGCGTTCTTTGGAGGGAAAAGGACACTTAACAAAGGGATACGTTGAAGGGATGTCAGTGTGAGTGAACAGAGCTGTGGAGTTGTTTCGTGTTCATTTTACAGCCGTCTTGTGTTGTATTCGGTGTAGGATTAAAACTACGATATCTTTGCTTGATGTGAACTTCGACATCGTGGTAAGATTTTGTTTAAAACCAAAACGCAATGCCCCCCCTTAACACGTGTATTAACCTCGTTGCTAGCAACCAAGACCAAGTAGGTTGCTGAGGGAATGCCTAATTGACAATGTGGTTTAACATCGACAACTTTTTCAAATGCTCTGAGATGATTTGCCGTAGGCCTTGTGTTTGTTGGAGTCGTGTTGTAGGCCGTGGCCGATGTGAATATGTTTAACGGTGTTCGTTTGATTTTCAAATGTGAATGTAGCAGGGCGTTCCTTTACTAGCCGGTGCATTTCCTCACAGCATCTATGCAGTTAGCAAGTTATTCACCTGCCATGATGCGCTACTCTTTGGCAATCTAGAAACGGGGTTTGTGGTTAGCTAGCTGATAATGGGGTTGGGTGCCGCGCCAGGTCAGAGCTGAAGTTTAAAATTGCACTAGAACAGCCCTACCGAGGATGCCTGATTTGTCAGCATTCTCTCGTGCACGGAAACATACAGTCGATATCATCCCTGGGCAACTTGCAACTTAAGAAATACAACTGAAGTCCAGGCCCGGGGTTGGAGCGAGCGATTTTTTTTACAACGTTTGTTTCGCTGGGCTCAGTTTTATGACTGACTTGGTTTTTATGATGAAAATGTGACCTATGCCGATTTATAATGGATAGGCAAGCTTTGGTCTCTGCTCAGTAACACCAACATGACGTGCTGATGTAATAGTTTTGTTTGGGCCATTATAAAAACCATTCTCTCCAATGAAGGGAATTACTTACATAATTTTACACATTGCAGCGTGTTTATGAATCATTACATTTTACAAGAAATTGTTTAAAAATCAATAACATGCTTAGTTATTTAACTTCATGTTTGCACATGTATGCTAGTTATTTAAATAATTTTAAAAGTATTAAGCACATTGTGTCTATGCATGTCATATGAAATGTGCTATATAAATAAATTTGACTTGACTACTAGTTAAATTCTTTACAGGCTAACTATCTTAACATCAGGCAGAAAAGGAAAGTCTGCTTTTTTAGTTAGCTGCAGGAATGCAGCCTAGATTGTACCTGACGCCAAACTAATAAAGTACTGTCTTTCTTTCAGGCGCTGCTATTGGAAGAGTCATTCGATCCTCTGATTGATGCAGTGGACCTGCAAGTACTGTAGCTTTTCCTCTGGAAATCAACGAACAATAATTCGCCATTATAAGGTAACGCATGGATTCAATGGAACTACCTGTCCCTTCCCCTGCTTATACCAAGACTGCCCCTGCACCCTCAAGACCCAAGTAGCCTTAAAGAGACATTTGGTTACCCAGCATGCTCGACAAATTCACTCTGAGCCTGTAAAGGCAAAACTGAAATGTGAACTGTGTGATTGTTGTGATCTTTTTGATTTGAAAAACTATTTTGTTCATTTAGGAAAGCATGTCAAAAGTAATGAAACTGTGAACTGTCCTTTTAAACAGTGCTCTTTCAAGTCAAATATTTTCAACACCTTTAAAGCTCACAAGAGCAGGTACCATCGTGATCCTTGTGTAGATGATGTAAGACCGGAAATTATTATTTTTGGAACTGATGACCATGCTGTTATTGACCATGCACCTTTCTTAGACGATATTGAGGGAGGCTCAAGCCCTGATGATGAATATGATGAGTATGAAGGAGAGGATAGTGAGGAAAGTATTAAGTACAGTCTCGCTTCCTTATTCATTCGAATGCAAACAGTTTTGCACATTTCTAAATCTGCAATACAAGATATAGTTGATGAACTTTATCAAGTAAGCTTTTTGTCGCAAAACTTTACGCTGAGGTCAATCAGACCCATATTGGAACTCCATAACTGTAAGTGTGATGCCTCTTTGATTGCTCAGGTGTCTGATATCATTAAGAAAGCAAACCCTTTCAGATGCCTCTCTAGAGGAAATGAACTTAGCACAACGTACAAGAGGGCTAAATTCTACAAAGAAAATTTCACTGTGATTGAGCCTGTTGAGTATGTACTAGATGCCGCTAGACAGAGATCCTTTGTCTATATTCCAGTGTTGCGTGTTCTCTCAGAATTACTGAATCGAGATGATGTACTTGATAAAGTCATACAACACCATAGCTCAAGGTCACATGCAAGCCAGTATAAGTCATTTTATGACAGTTTGAACAGAAAACAGAATGAATTGCTCTCAGGTGAAGAATTTCACATTGCGATTGGGTTGTTTATTGATGATTTCGAGGTATGTAACCCCTTAGGTACTGCCAAAAATGATTACAAAATTTGTGGTGTCTATTGGGTGATTGTTAATTTGCCTTTTCAGTATCGGTCCTCTTTGTCATCAATCTACCTTGCGACTTTGTGTCATAGGAAAGACATTATATCTTTTGGATATGAAAGAATTTTACGGCCTCTGATAGAAGATATTGAGACTCTTGAAAATGACGGACTATTTGTTCAGAGATTAGGGGCAAGCGTAACTGGCACAATTGTCTATGTTTCCGCAGACAATCTTGGTGCCCATTCGCTAGCTGGTTTCAAGGAGTCCTTCACTGAAGGAAAGATCTGCAGGTTTTGTTTAGCTGATCGTAAGGATATACAGGTTTATCAAGTGAAAAGTGGAAAGTTTGCTCTTAGAACCCAGGAGTCAATTGATGACTGTGTCTCTAAATTGAAAGAAAGTGAACATTTGAAAATTATTGATGGTGTGAAGCAGTCCTGTCCGTTAGACAAATTAAAATATTTTCAAACGGCAAAAGGATTTCCACCCGATATTCTTCATGATTTGTTTGAAGGGATAGTCCGAGAGGAGCTTGCATTGTGTTTAAATGATTTTATTTCATGCAAGTTTTTCACTCTTGAAATTTTGAATAATGCCATTAGGACGTTTCCCTACAGATTTTTGGACAAATTAAACAAACCTCACAAAATAACAAAGGCTTCTCTTGCCAAAGGGACCATTGGGGGAAACGGCCACGAGAACTGGACTCTGCTGCGGTTGCTACCACTCATAATCGGCCATTTAGTCCCTGAACAGAACAAGGTGTGGGGCATTGTCTTGGATTTGAAAGACATTGTTGAGATATTGTGTAGCCCCAAATTCTCAGAAGAGTCTTTGTGCTTTTTGGAGTCTAAAATATCCGACCACAGGAGCCTTCTCCAGGAGGTTTTTCCTCAATATAGGCTCAAACCAAAACACCATTTCATAGAACATTATGCACACCTTGTGAGGTGCTTTGGCCCCTTAGTTGACTTTTGGACGATTAGGTTTGAAGCAAAACACAGTTATTTCAAGAAAGTTGTACGAGATGTGAACAATTTCAAGAACATTTTGCTGACTTTATCCACACACCACCAGCTTCTCCTGGCATACAATCTTCGCACGCCAAGTATTTTCAAACCTGATTTGGAGGTGGTGAATGTCACAAATATTTCACCAGAACTTTTGGAGTTTTCTGTTAAGACTGCCATTCAACAGAAATACCACAGTGTTAAGTCTGTTGGTCTAACTTCAACTGTGATTTTGCATGGCACTAAATACTCTGAGGGTATATGGTGGTGTCTTTCGGACAAACATGTGGACTTCCTGACTTTGCTAAAATAGTCAAAATACTGGTGGTGTCACAGAAAGTGTCATTCATTGTGGAACGTTTCACAGCCTGGTACATTGATCATCTCAGATCCTATGAACTGTGCAAGAACGAGACCTTAAACATCTCCATTGTAGATCCTCAGGACCTGAATGATTACGCTCCACTGTCCTTATACACCACCAGAGGGCGGAATTACATTTCTCCAAAGGCTTTTCTACTTCAGTGAGGTAAGTATTGAATTGAGTGTCTGATTTGAGGAATGTAGCTTTGCCTGTTGGTGTATAGTGAATATCCTACACGATGGCTAAGTTTTGTCTTTTGTCTTGTTTCTATTATCTCTCTGTGATTAGGGACGATGCGGTTTCGTGTGATCCTTGCCCCAGATGACATTAGAAGACTCAGCATAGAAAGACTTCCGGAAACACTTGACTCCTTCATCAACATACTGAAGAACGAGCTGCATTTGGATGGAACACTGATTGTTCAGTTTGAAGACCGAAATTATGGGAATGAGTTGTGCAATTTGACCAGCATGTCTGACCTGACAGAGGAGATGACTACGTTGCGAGTTTTCCAGAAACATGTCCCAGAATCAAATGACTTGGAGATATCAAATGATGAGCTTTCTGACTCCACACTCGATACTGCTAGCTTGCCATCAACTTCCTCTGGAGAGTCAACTCCTAAACGCAGTGGATATCTACCAGACCCTTTTGTCATTCCAAAGTTCCCAACAGACATTGAGTTGAGACTCCAGCGTGGCAATGAGGCATATTTCAGAGATGGCTCTCTTTTGGATGTGCCCAGGTCCATGTGTAGTGACATCCTTGATACTTTGGCAGAGGCACTGTATCAAATCAAGACCCACCCTACCAATGGAGAGTGTTCCATTGTTGCGAAAGCCTTGGTGGACAAGTTTCCATGCTTGAAAGAAGCTGGTTCAAGAGATGGGTGGTATGCGTGGAAATACAGCATATACTACAAAATGGGGAATTTCAGGCAGCAGTTGCGCGTTGCTGGGTCTGTGGAGCTTTCTCTGCACAAAAGATCAGCGTCAGGGGATTCCAAAAGACCAAAGAAAGCCCTGAGGTCAGAGGTGAATTTTCTGCCTGAACACCCTCAGAATAAAACGATGGAAATGCTTGAACGAGACAGAAGCGATCTACAGAGCGAAATGACGAAAAAGAATATTGACTGGAAGAAAGTTGATGCCCTTATGGACAGCACCTTTTCCCTGAGGAGGAAGGAGATCATCAAGGAGGAGCCTTTGGTCAAAGATCTCCAAGCCAGATGGCCAGCGTTATTCACAGAGCGGCAGGTTGGTGCCATGTTTCTTTAATGTATTGTCCTTGTTGTACATTCAGCCTTTGCTCATAAGTTTAATATCGAGTGTGACAGTCAAGTCTCCTCCTGTAGTGTCTATGGGACCACTGGTCTCAAATATACTCAATAAGAATAAAATTAACATCTTTCACATGTACTTTCAAGAGATCAATGCTTAGTTAGGTGTCATCAAACATACTAGGCATAATTTGGGCTCTGTGTATGTCTGTTCTTTGCTTTTATGCAGATTGAAGCCGAATTCATGCGGATTGTCTCCAAGAACCTGAAGCAGTCCTTTTTTGATGGCCTGGATGAGTTGGTCCCAAGATTTCTGCGTCTGTACAGACAGAGACAGACTGTGAAGGAACTTCCAGCTTTTCTTGCCTCTCTTGATGATGATGTAAGTAAGCAGTTTTGACTCTCTTTCTAGGCCACGTCTGTTCACTCAACAGACTTTGGCATTAAAGGGAGATGCTGGATTTCTGCTGTGCATTCGAAAGGGGTTTGTCTTTTCCATGTAAATTTACCACCACCATAAACTTTCAAGTATATTCATCATGACTATTAGTTGCACTTTTCATACACAAATGGGTGGATCTCAATCTACTTTTGATTTACCAGTAATGGATACTGTTATTTTGGCTGAAAAGCTTTCTGTACTTTGTTCAGACTCAGGGTCAGTGAGCAAATTTTCATGTGAATCTAATCCCTCCAAACAAGAATTATAGAACCACAGGTTAAGATGAGCATATACAGGGGATATAAAGTCTATACACTGTTTATGTAGGACTTTGGCCAGAATAGGCATTACAACATTTTAGGCATTACAGGGCATTTTAAGGGCAGCTGTGGTGTAGTATGGGACTTGGACTCTAGCTCAGAGGGTTGCAGGTTTAATTCTCACCCTTGCCATTCCATGGCTGAAGTGCTCTTGAGCAAGGCACCTAACTTCACATTGCTCTAGGGACTGTAACCAATACCCTGCAAATAATTAAGTCACTTTGGATAAAAGTGTCGGCTAAGTCTAATGTAATGTAACCATTGTAACAATTAGGCCTTATTGCAAGTATGCTGTCCATTCCCAAATTTGATCTTTTCATGAATATTAACTCAGTAATTAAAGGAGTTATCTGGCGTTGAAGCATATTAGGGTGTTTTTTGGACGTTTGGGGTGAAATATCACCCGAGAGTAAAATCGCAGGCATTGGGTAATGCGGTATGATCTAAGTTTCTCAAAACACATCCAATGTTAGCCAACTAGCTGTTTTGTTAGCCTTTTGGTGAACTGCTGTCCACTAAACGGTGCCGTGCATTTTTTGCTGGTAGACCACATTTTCAGATCACCCTATTTAAAACTCTTAATGTTGTAAACGACATTAAACTTACTTCATAGGACGCGGAGGGTTCCCTGACACAAGCCGAGGCATCACCGGTTCTTTATGTCCTCAGAAACGGTTTGTAGAATGAGATTTGCAAGAAGCCAACTTTTTTTCCTGCAGTTGAGTATGTACCCATTTCAATGAAACTGCCGTCTCCCCCTTACCTTACCTTGCACTTGTGCAGTCCAAGCCCACAACAACAAGGCGATGACGGGAGATTGTTTTTTTTAATGAACCCACACTCAACTGCTGCAAACAAGTTGGCTTCTCACAAATATTCTGTAAACATTTCCCGTGGACATATGTTTGTGACGCTTCGGATTGTGTTTAGGAACGCCTCCGCATACCACGAGGTAAGTTTAATGTTTTAAACAGTGTAAGAGTTTTAAATGTGGTGCTTTAGAAACGTAGTGTAATGAGGAAATTCCGTGCCCCACGCTAGCTTACGGGGGCTTTGTGGCTGACGCAGTATGATCAAACTTTCTCAAAATGCATCCAATGTCAGAGATAGTGCTCTCATGTGATAGTATTTCATCCCGAACATTCAAAAACCAGCCCAATATGCTTCAACGCCAGATAAACCCTTTAAGTAAAATGTACTGTTCTGGCCAAAGCACAGCTTTGCTGCTAAAGATGTGCTGATCACATGTCAGGGAAATATCCCTTAATGCATACCCAAGGACCTCCCCTTCCCATTCTGGGCTGAATTGGGACTCAACCAGACACCAGAGCAGACCAGACAGCTTTTAATCTGACATAAAAGTGTTGCCTTAAACTACTCCTTTTTGGTACATTTGCAGTTTGACTTGTATTTCAATTGAAAACTTGTAATTTCAAATTGACCCCACTTTTTTATGAGGTAGTTATTTGTGTAGGACTGATTTTCCTTTCTGGTCTGGGTTCCTCTTCTGTTTTACAGAACTCAAACCAACAGAAGAGAGCGGTTGTTCTTCTTGCCCTACCCCATTTCCTGAAGGAGGACACTTCCCATTTCTTCAAAATCTGTCAGGTATAAGGGAATCACTTTCTTGTGTATGAAAAAGCGAGATCAGCAAACCACTACCCACTGTTATTGGATTTTTGTTAAATGTACAGTCCTGAACAAGATCTTAATACCAGTTGAAATATTGCAAGACTTTGTTATCTAAATGGGCAAACTCGTTTCTTCTGCTTCCCTCGAAGTAACATTCCTTGGTCTATTAACTTTATTTAGTATTCCCTTTCTTCTATGACATAACGTCATATTTCCAGTCTTTTATTCCGTGAATTCATACCACCCATTTAGAAATGTTACCTTTTCATGAATAATTGCCACCATCAAAATTGCACTTTTTGTACATGAAAAGTGGGGTCCACTCCTTTGTCCACCATTTAGAATTTCCCAAACGTGCTGTTTTAGCTTCAAAACATACTATATTTTGGTCGTACTAGTAAATTTTAGTTAATTACTTGATAAATATTGATGAAAAGATCAAATGTGGCAATAAGGCAGCACCGTTTCGATCAGTAGTTGCAATACCTACTTTGGTCACAATCTGCATACTGCATCCTACTGTGTAGGATGGTGGCTATAGTAGGTATTGCAACTATGCTGCTCATTGAAACGGCTGCCCATTTCCTAATTCATTCATTTGTTTAAGTATTTGTGGAAATGGTTACATTTGTGAATGAATGAGGAGCATTTTTTTTTTTTAAAAGGAACCTATATTACACACTACAGCTTTTACTATTGTTTTTCATCAGATATTTGTATACCCATTTAGAAATGGATCTTGTGTACCCATGTTTGCTATGCATCTTAAATGTCCATGTGTTGAGGCTTTCATACTGATTGGCCAATTGTTGTTACTTTACTCTTTCACCAGCCAAATGAAGAAACTGAAGCTATCAAGGAAATGGATGTGGGAATCCTGATCGTTACAGAGGACGCCGAACGCCCCGTCCCCAAGGAGGTGGTTGATGTTGTTCTTGCACTGGAGGAGAGAGTCATTCTTCGGAAACTGAAAGATGTACCCCACGCATTTGCACTGCTGATGGGTCTGCTTTATGCTCTCAACATCCAGTACCCAAAAGGGCTCAGGTACATGTTTGAGGTAATACAGAAGGTGATAATGAAGATTGGCGAAAACACTTGCTCCTCTAGAGTTAATGGTGTCAGGAACAAACTCATGTCCACTCACATGTGATTCTGGAAGTCTGTTTTTATGTTCTGGAAGCAGTTTTATGTTTTGACTTTTTTAAGCAGATGTTTTGCTTTTAAGTTTAAGCAAGTTTTGTTGCTTACATGGTTCAAAAGATTTTTCCATGTTACGTCTTGTAGAACTGAAACACTGGCATACATGACCAACAAAGACGCTCACACACACACAGACGCGAAGACGGATCACACAGATGCAAAAACGCCCTCACTCACGTTCAGATGCAAAGACGCTCATGCACGCACACGCACAGACGCAAAGACGCTCGCAGACATACACAGCTAGACACAAACACACAGACGCTCAAGACACAGACAGCCGCAAAGATGCTCGTACACACAAAGACGCTCACACACACACATACAGACAGATGCAAAGACGCTCAGACAGATACTTGCACACATCGACAGAGACTCGACGCCTCGCACACACCGACAGACTGACGCTCATGCACACAGACAGATGTTCGCACACCGACAGAGACTCAAAGACGCTCACACAGACGCTCGCACACACCCGACAAAAATTCACACAGACGTATGGACACACCGAGGATACAAAGACGATCGCAGATGGATGCAGACACTCTCTCTTATATTGCTTTTGTCTTGTAATATGCCACTACCCCCTTCTGTTTTACTACGACTGTCTTAAACACCTTGACATGCATGATAACCACACACATGGATGGACGGACGCACGTGCACACACGGACAGACGCGCAGACGGACAGATGCAGACACGGACGGACACACACACACACACTTACACACACACACACGGATGCACATGGACACGCACACAGACTGACGCAAAGGCCCTCAGAGACGCAAAGACACTGCCCAAGTCCGGTCATGTGCAAATGGTGCTGTTTTTGTTTTTTATTTTATTTCAAAGCATATGTTGTAGGGTGTATAAGGTGCTTAAAAGATTCAAGTTATGTATACCATTTAAAAAAAGATCTCTGAATTGGTGTTTGTCTTAAACTTTTTTTTTTTATTTTTTATTTTTTTATTTTTTAATTTGTGATATCTCCGTTGGGGACTCCGCCCAGTTAGATCCTGAAAGAAATAACGGACATTTTTTGTGAACTTATGTTTTGGGTTACCCAACCAAATACAAAGGATAATAGTTTAAATGTGTATTACTAAAAGGAAAGGGGTTCTTTTAATCTGCACCATACCCTTTAAGTGAAAAATAAATGGGTTTTGTTCATGTAATCTGAGTCTCTTGTCTTGTGTAAATTATCTCTACACCTAAAATGAAGTTGGAAGAACTTGTATTTTGAAGGCAACCGAGGTAACTTTTATGATATGCTCATAGAACAAACAAAATGAAGTCTTTATAATTGGAAAACTCAAGTTAAGCCGACT
>JAODOK010006740.1:0-10923 GCA_027576575.1 Netuma bilineata | reverse complement strand
TTATGAGGTACCACAGTGAAACCATGCCCTGCTGAAAAAAACCAGCTACAAACCAGCCTAGGCTGGTGGCTGGTTTCTGCTGGTTTAAGTTGGTCTTAGCTGGTTTCTTACCAGCTCTTGCTGGTCTGGCTGGTAAGGCCAGCATTGGGCTTTGCTGGTGTGACCATCGTAGGAAGCTGGTCATGATGGTCTTACCAGCTAGTTGTATGCTGATTGCTGGTTTGAGCTGGTCTTAGCTGGTTACACAAGATTTGTGTTGTGACCATCTTAGGAATCTATGCATTATGCCCCCCCATTACTTATTGATGTCATATATACTTAAATATTTCTCTTTCAGATAGACACACACACATAATACATTTGGATTGTTTTATTACAAAAAAAAAATGTAGCTACATTCAATTGAAATGAATGGTACTTTTCAAAACAACTTCAAACGTACAAAAACAAATTCTTGCACATGAATCTAATGTGGTTCATAATGTTACACAAACGTACAAAAACAAATTCTAAAACAAATAACTTAAGTAGGGTGGCCATGACCAGGACCATGTTGAAGATATTAACAACCTTGCAGTTGAATCTAACGTGGTTCATAACGTTACACAAACGTACAAAAACAAATTCTAAAACAAATAACTTAAGCAGGGTGGCCATGACCAAGACCATGTTGAAGATATTAACAACCTTGCAGTTGAATCTAATGTGGTTCATAGCGTTACACACACTATGTACAGTAAACACAGGTAATTCAATTACTCCATAATAGCACCGAGAATCCCACCTCCCCTGTGGTGTGGTCCCTCCTCCCCCAAACATGAAAGTCATTGAAGGTGTTGGGCTGTCTATTATTGATTGATTTAGTTAGGATATAATGATCACAATATCTTACTTTCTTTTCAAAGTATTCAATTTTTCAGTTGTGATTCTGTGTTTCTGCTTTTCCTCTTTCAATTTTTCCATCACGTCTTTGTATAATCTTCATCATCCTCAATTTCATCTAAGTCTTCCTCAAATTCATTTTGAATTGATTTTTTTTGTGGTGCTTTCCTTTTTTTCTCATTTAATATGGCCAATAAACCAGGGTTGAGTGTGATTTGAGCTGTCAATCCACAAGCAAAGAAATTGACGCACAATACCCAAAAGAACAGCGTGCATGTAATCTGGAACAAAACTACTGATAATATTAAAAAGTGGCAGGAAAAGAAGAGGCGACACACCTTTCACGCCATTAACAGGGCAGCCATCCTGTGAGGCCTGAATTGCATCATCTTCCCACAAGTTTAGTTCTCTCCTTTCTGCGGGTGGGTCTACGAACGGGTACACATTTACGTAACCACGACCTTTAGCTACACGTTCACCACGATGGAGACACCAGTCACAGCCATACTTTCCATTAAATTGCGTACTGTGCTTCAATAATGGCCTGGCTACAGAATCGCAAGCACTCACAACAGCAAACACTCTGCTCTTCCGAATTACCTCGCCATTAAACCACTCTAATCCATGATCCTGCAAACTTTGCATTTCAGTAATGAACGGTTTTAGAAAGGTGTTCATCACTGGCTTCGATTTGCCAAACCAAAGCGAAGATAACATTACATGGTCCTTCCTGATGTTAGGTGGCAATTCGTTGATCGTGAATTGAATTGGCCACAAAGAATATTGTGAAGACTCAAAGACAGGCACACCATCAGAGTTCCAAAGCAGTGACACATCCCATTTCCCCATCGTGCCATTTTGAATGTATGTTTTCATCATGTTCCCATCAAATATATCACGTATATAGTCATTCCAACTCCACAAAGTTTTGTCAATAAGTGTTTGCGCATCTTTTAACTGGTTTTCTAGTATGTCTCTCAATTGGCCAGCTAATGGCAAATAAATAAAGAATAAGGAATGCTAAAAATTCCTTTTTTTCTCATTTAATATGGCCAATAAATTTTTCTTCCTGCCATCCTCTGCAATTTTCTGAAAATAAATACATTGCAGAAATTCATTGCAGAAATATCAATGGGGCTTTTTTGGGCAATTTGCATAATTAGCAATAAAACTTTAAGGCTTCTGGGTTTAGGCTTGAGAACAATGCCAAGAACAATGATAGTAAGTCAGTAGGTTGCATGCATGCATAGTTCATCTTTGGAAGCTTGCAATGCTCGCGCAACGCGCTATAGAGCCCACAATTCAGTGCGCTCACAGACACAGCAGACGGTGTATGATATGCGTTGACTTCATTTTGTGTGTGCGTGTGTGTGTGTGTGTGTGGGGGGGGTCCTTTAGTGTTAATGTTTAAGTTGCTTGGTGCCATGACTGCTCCCTCTCTTAATTACTAGGGTGATGTTGGCTCACCACAAGGTCAAGACGAGGGAGTCCAGTGACGAAGGTTGAGGAGAGACTCACAGGTTCGAATGACTCCCCACGGTAGAGATCCCAGACAAGAATGGAGAACCTGCATGTTGGCTTCCACTGGAAGAGGAGGTGAGCAAGTAGAGCACCCTTCACATGACAATCTAATGCAAGGGGCAACTACACTAACCTTGACATGACACTCATGGAGGGGGCTTAGGGGTTTGTGACAAGACTACACAAACTACACTACATTAACCTTGATAAAACTGCACAGCACGAACCCTGAAAAGACTAGACTACACTGCACCAACTATACTACATTAACCTTGATAAAACTGCACAGCACCAACCCTGACAAGACTAAACTAGACAGCACCAACCCTGACAAGACTAAACTAGACAGCACCAACCCTGACAAGACTAGACTACACTACACCAACCCTGACAAGACTAGACTACACTACACCAACTACACTACATTAACCTCCTTGACAAAACTGAACAGAACCACCCTGACAAGACTAGACTACACTACACCAACCCTGACAAGACTAGACAGCCCCAACCCTGACAAGACTAGACTACACTACACCAACCCTGACAAGACTAGACTACACTACACCAACCCTGACAAGACTAGACTACACTACACCAACTACATTACATTAACCTCCTTGACAAAACTGAACAGAAACAACCCTGACAAGACTACACTAACTACACTACATTAACCTTGACAAAACTAAACAGCACTAACCCTTACACGACTACAAGACTAGACACAAACTAACGAACACCACCACCAACCACATCACTGATAAAGTCCTGATAAAGACTAACACCAGCAAAACCAAACTAGACTATACTACACCCAGCAATCCTAACAAGACTACACTAGCCCCAACAAGACCACAAAAACCCCTAAGCCCCCTGCATGAGTCTGTCATGTCAAGGTTAGTGTAGTTGCCCCTTGCATTAGATTGTCATGTGAAGGGTGCTACAGGTGGGTAACCCCCTCACATCTCACTACTTACTCACCTCCTCTTCCAGTGGAAGCTAACATGCAGGTTTCTCCATTCTTCTCTGGGATCTCTACCGTGGGGAGTCATCCAAACCTGTGAGTCTCTCCTCAACCTTCGTCACTGGACTCCCTCGTCTTGACCTTGTGGTGAGCCAACATCACCCTTGTAATTAAGGGAGGGAGCAGTCATGGCACCCCAATAAACACTAAAGGACCAGTATGTGCGTGATCCTCCTCACCACCTACAAGGCCCTCAATAACCTTGCACCCTCATACCTGACTGATTTCCTGCATCGCCACACACCAGCACAACGACTACGCTCTGCAGATGCCAACCTCCTCACCCCCATCACCACCACCAAATACCGAACCATCGGAGACAGAGCCTTTGCCATCGCTGCTCCCACCCTGTGGAACTCCCTCCCTTTGACCATTAGAAACTCTGACTCACTACATTATTATTATTAATCTGTTTCAACATTGTTTACTATAGGAACAACATACTGTCTTCCGTTAAGTGCTAAGACAACACACTTCTTATGCAGTGATGACGCAGAAACTGCAATGGTTTCTTTTCTCTCATAAACTTCTATGATAAAATCAATACAGAGGTTTACCTGCCTGTCTCTGTACAGAACTTTCCGTTTTATGTCAAGAGGCTGTCCAAAAATAACGGGCATCTCATCACAAGTGCATGTAGTGACACACCGACACCGAATTTTCATAACAGCGAAATCCTGAATTTGTATAAAGCTGCCATTATGTAGCATTGCTACTGAGTTAATACGTTTCTTCGAACGTGTGTATCCAGCAGTGGTGTAAAGTGTGCCTTTATATAAAAACCTTTTAAAAAACTGCACAGGCTCATCTTCAAATATGACATCAAAATGTCTTCTGATGGCTAGGTCTTGTCTAGGCGAGAGGGCTGAAAGTGTAGGTGCACCAAATATATTAAAGTCACCTACGATCAAATGCCTCTGCACTACTCTTTTTCCAAGAAGTTTACAACAATAGTCAAACACAATAACATTTTTATCCTTAATGGAATTAGGAATGTTTCTTACAACACGCCACAAAAGAAAAGTTCTGCAGATTTGTCTGGGGACATACTGGGTTCCATGGAAATACTGCATCAGATTATGATTATTGCCTTCAAATGTAAAAGCAGATATGCACCACAGCGGGCCCCATAACTTCACACTGTCACATAAGTGAGTAAGCTGATGAACATTAAAGCTGACATGTTCCTTACCATACAATAATTCCACCTGTATAACAAATTTATGTAAAGCAATGTCAGCCTTTTCCAGGACCTGACGATGGATGTTCGTTGTTAAGAGTGTATACATTGCAAAAACCAGAAGTGCCCAGTGATTAAAATACTGTGTAGGCAATATACCATTTAGAGTAACCATGGAATAATACAGAAGCCAACTTTTGAACTCTGAAGCTTTCCAGAATTTCCTTTTATCGAGTGGTGACGGTGTGCGTGTAAGCTCTTTCGGAGGTTTCATGGCTAGCAATCGTTTGTTTAGCACATTTAATTTTGTGCCAATATACCAGGGTTGAGTGTGATTTGAGCTGTCAATCCACAAGCAAAGAAATTGACGCACAATACCCAAAAGAACAGCGTGCATGTAATCTGGAACAAAACTACTGATAATATTAAAAAGTGGCAGGAAAAGAAGAGGCGACACACCTTTCACGCCATTAACAGGGCAGCCATCCTGTGAGGCCTGAATTGCATCATCTTCCCACAAGTTTAGTTCTCTCCTTTCTGCGGGTGGGTCTACGAACGGGTACACATTTACGTAACCACGACCTTTAGCTACACGTTCACCACGATGGAGACACCAGTCACAGCCATACTTTCCATTAAATTGCGTACTGTGCTTCAATAATGGCCTGGCTACAGAATCGCAAGCACTCACAACAGCAAACACTCTGCTCTTCCGAATTACCTCGCCATTAAACCACTCTAATCCATGATCCTGCAAACTTTGCATTTCAGTAATGAACGGTTTTAGAAAGGTGTTCATCACTGGCTTCGATTTGCCAAACCAAAGCGAAGATAACATTACATGGTCCTTCCTGATGTTAGGTGGCAATTCGTTGATCGTGAATTGAATTGGCCACAAAGAATATTGTGAAGACTCAAAGACAGGCACACCATCAGAGTTCCAAAGCAGTGACACATCCCATTTCCCCATCGTGCCATTTTGAATGTATGTTTTCATCATGTTCCCATCAAATATATCACGTATATAGTCATTCCAACTCCACAAAGTTTTGTCAATAAGTGTTTGCGCATCTTTTAACTGGTTTTCTAGTATGTCTCTCAATTGGCCAGCTAATGGCAAATAAATAAAGAATGATCCATTACGGAGATTAAGCTGTTTGTTGAAAGGACTTTGGCATTCTCGACACACATCAACCGAGTTACTGTCCTTACAGACATACTCATGACAGGATTCACAATAGAAATGGATTTCAAACCGACTTTTGATTGAGGGAAAACATTTGTCAAAAAGAAATTTGGTGGCGGGCAATGTACCAGGAAACAAAATATCCAGCAATGTAAGTAGATCAACAAGACTTTCTCTGCTTAATCTGTGACGCAGGACGAAGACCAACAGCATGAGAATGGTTTGGCCTTTGGTGACAGCACTCCCAGGATAAATTGGGTCCGCGCTGCCATCCAGACAGAAAATGTCCTTAAAATACAAAAGCCATTTATTCAGTTAAAGTGTATTAGGAAACATCATATTCTCCTGAGAAGAAGTTGTGATATTTAGTTAAATTAGTAAAGAAAAATTAGACATGTTACTCAAATGGGGTGTACTCATTAATGCTGTGCACTGTATGTAACCATACATTCAGTGTACCTCTGTGTTGTCTGTATGAACATCATCTTGGTCATCGTTACGGTCCTGCCTAGTGTCTTCAGCCTCAAAGGCCTCATCATCAGAAGGGCTGTCTATGTCTCTCTGATGTAGCATAAAATAGTAACAGGCAACAGATAATTACCAGCAATTTCATCAACATCTTTCTTTTGTCTAGAATAGAGCATGACACAGACAAAAATACTTTTCCACATACCTCCACATTGTAAAGGTCTCTCAGCGTGTCTTCAGCCTCAAAGGCTTCATCATCAGAAGGGCTGTCCATGTCTCTCTGGTGTAGCACAAAAATAGTAATAGATAATTACAGGTCATATCAATAACATCTTTCTTTTGTCTAGAATTAATATATCTGCAATATCTCTGTTCTGTGAACACTAACAATATCACTGTCTGTCACTGTAACGCATTGACACAGGCAGTTCCTTTTCTACATACCTCCATATCATTATGGTCCCACCTAGTGTCTTCTGCCTCATCATCAGAAGGGCTGTCCATGTCTCTCTGGTGTAGCACAAAAATAGCAACAGATAATTACAGGTCATATCAATAACATATTTCTGTCTAGAATTAATATATCTGCAATATCTCTGTTCTGTGAACACTAACAACATCACTGTCTGTCATTGTAACGAATTGACACAGGCAGTTCCTTTTCTACAAACCTCCATATCATTATGGTCCCGCGGCCGCCCACTGTCTTCAGCCTCATCAGAAGGGCTGTCCAAATCTCTCTGGTGTAGCATAAAAACAGTTACAGACAACAGATAATTACTAGTCATTTCATTGACATCTTCCTTTTTTCCCTACAATTGATACATATACAATATATCTGTTCTGTAAACACAAAACATATCACCATATTATTGGGATTAATTGTTAAAAAGAAAAAGTTAGCGTACCTCCTTGTTTGGGTCTGTCCCCGGGCCATCTGTTGAAGAGCAGTTGACCTGAATCTGATGGTAACATACAATATGGTTATCGCAACCCTTATGTAAAACCAACAAAATCAATACAGACATTGGAGATTTTCTTCGCATAGCTTACGTTTGACTCTCGACAACACAACGCCAAACAGTGTTTATGTGGCCCGTGCCATTTGGCGGGAAGTACTAGCTCAATAGCTAACTAAAGTCATTGTGGTATGGTTGCTAAGTTATCCAAGTCTCAGAAGTGAAGCAGACGAAACGGGAATACTTACATTTAACCTCCTCCTGTGTGTTTCTTTTGGGACGTCGGCATCAATGTCGCCCAAATACCTTTTGTACGGCCCTCGTCGTGACATGTTTTCCATCCGATAGCTGCTATCCAGAGTCGTCTCTGCTGCTATCGACTTCTACGTGTGTGTGACGTCAAAGCGCAACCACTACTCTCGTGAGACTTCTAGTTCTAGAAGGTCCGCGAACTTGTAATGTTTGACCGTTGGGATTTGGGAGCAGCTAACTAATTCGCTAGTTGGTCACATAGCAAAATGGCAGTGTCAGCAGAGTACGGTCTTTTCAGTTTTTTTGAGGAGAATACATTGGGCGTGGGGCCATTAAGTTTGGTCAGTTTACGTGGCACCCAAGTGCGACCCAATACATTGACGAAAAATATTTGGGACAAGGAGACAGAGGTAATGGTGCGATGGGGGAAGGATCTCTATCCAGCTAAAATACTGGACATATCAGGTATGGCAATTTTGATATGATAACGGCTATGATAAAGGCTATTATATTATATATAGGCCTATATATGTACATATATTGTCCCCCCCCCAATATGTGCATGTCAGTTTTGTTTAAGCTTTAATATACCGTATTTAAAAACGGTAAGCTATAGCCCTGCAAATTGATTGCGTGTAACAGTATTCCCTATAAAGAATTTTATATCTTTACTCTATGCTATGCTCTACAACTGTTTTAAAGTAGGCTAATTGTCCATTTTCGTGAGGACACCGGTCAGTACTGGCCTCTAGTTTTTTTTTAGACACAAGGTGTCGCCATATACTCTTGTCATCTGCTAACTGCAGTAAGCGTGTAATGTTTGATCAAAAGTTTGGTTTGTCATATTGGAGTGTCATTGACTAATATTTACTTTAATTGTATTCTTTACTAGACAACGAGCAAAGTGTCTTAAAAAGGAGAGAGGAGCTGTTGAAGGACACTTTGGAGGATGAGGAGTGTGGCAGAGGGAGGAGGCGTAAAAAGCCAATCAATTTTTCCTCGTCGGACGAGGAGGAGGAAGAACAACCACCACCGAGGAAAAAGGCAGGCTTACTTTTCCAGTAACCAGAAATTATGGCCTAGAGAGAAAGAAACTTCATTGAGTAGCCTAAATATTGAACATGCAGTAGCCACATTAGGAATTCCTAATTTAGGCTATTAAATGACCTAATCTATTAATATCCAATGTTTCTTCAAAGCATGAAAAAAAGGATCTGCAAAGAAGTAATGGAAAGAATGTGGATCAACTTTTGGAAAAAAGGAGACAAAGATTACATGTAAGTTTTTCTTTTTTTATTTTCCCTGGAATAGTGTGGGGTTAGATGCCTTTTGTTCATTAGTATTTCAGTTATGGCTATGGTAGCCACAGCTGCCCTTTGGCCATAGGACAAGTCTTAAATTCATGCCTTTTTCAATGTCTTTCAGACTGAAGAACACAGGAGGGAGCAAACTGTAAGTTATAAATCATTTTATTATATGTTCTTGCTTTCTTCATAAAGGTAATATATGTAGCTGTGCAATTTTGAGCATTTATGTGGGTGCAGCATGAAGTTATTTCTGAGAAAATAACACAGTGATAGACACAGTAGTTTTGCTGTTACTCTTGAGGACATGATAAGAATGTTTTTTCATAGTTCATGTAACATTTTTTTAGGGCATCAGTTGTTCAAACTGCAAACAGTTGACAGTCAGATTACTGGCAATGGAGAGGGACAACCAGAGGCTGATTCGCCAGCTGGATGCAATCCACGGTAAATTTGCTACTAAGTTATTGGCCAGATTTTGTAACATTGGTGATACATGGACAATGAACGCAGCGCAACACAACGTCCACAGCATACCCACTTCCCCCTCCCCTCACTTTATGTGTATCTACTGTACGGACACTTGGTGCCCTATATTTTTTGTCCACCCAGTGCAGCTGTGGCAGCTTTGATTTTTGGCTTGCTGTTAGCAACAGTTTATTTAATGGCATTATGTATTTCAATATTTTTATTTGTTTGTCAGTGCTGGAAATGCATAAGCTACTATGTGTGATGGACAAATTTAAACTGTTCCCCCCACTACCTGCAACATGCGGTGTATCTCCTCACCAGTTTCCTGATTTCTCTGCATGGTGCTATTTCTGATTTCTTTTAGATCTAAAAAATATGCTGAAAGCCTGTGCTCCACCAGCCAGCCAGCCTCTGCAGAGTGCCCCACCAGCCAGCCAGCCTCTGCAGAATGCCCCACCAGCCAGCCAGCCTCTGCAGAGTGCCCCACCAGCCAGCCAGCCTCTGCAGAGTGCCCCACCAGCCAGCCAGCCTCTGCAGAGTGCCCCACTCACAGCCGGCCAGACCCAGGACCCTTCAAGTGATGATGTAAGTGAAGGCACTATGTTATTCAATATTTTCCAATGGAAATAAACCAGCTTGATAATGAAGTAAAGGAACTGTTTGCTGCCTGCAGCAATGTACAGTGCAAACTGAGATCATGACCCCCTCATCCATTTATGGGATTTTAACATAGGGGTGTTCCCAATTGTGCCCCACCATAATTTCAGAAAAAATGACGAATAGGTCAGTTATCAACCTGGCCTCTCTGTTATTAGCTCAAAAAATGTTGTATGAAACTTACTATGCACATTTTGGAAATAACTTGTTGGCTAATTGAAATATTGTTCAAAAGGGTTGTACTCAATATCAGTTTGCACTGTATGTGTTTTTGAATGGGTGAATGCTTGAAGGAGTGGAAAGAGCACTAAATAAATGCATTCCTTTAAATTTTTGTGACCCCCCCCCCCCCAACACACACACACCCTATTATTTTTTAGATGGTCATTGGGGAAGGCATTGTGGTGAACAGAACAAAGGTCATGAGGTGCAACCACAGCAGTCCATCAAAGCTCGTCTGCGACCTCCTGGCCGTCCTTTACACCAGGCGGGAGCTGGCCGCAATGTCCTTGACGGGGCAAAAGGGCAGTGCCAAAGACGCTGTAAAGCCTCCTTTGCCTCCCAACATACTCAATGCCATATTTGGTAAGTGCCCATCTTGTTTGTCCAATCGGCTGTACTATTCAGACAATTTGCGGTTTTCAGTTGTTTAACTTAATAATAGCGTAAATATTCACCATGGAGGATGTTAAGCAGGTGTGTGAAAAATGCTGTAAATTAAGACACAACACTTCCAGCTTTCTAAATTACAGCTTTTTTGGGTCATTTCATGTGAAATCAGACACTTTGGGACCCGACCGACACGGATTTTAATCCCACTTGGTGTGCCTTTTTAGTGGCAAGGTAGAACAACAGATCTGCGTTTGCGTGAATCTGGCACCAATATTAAGGGAGAAACAGACCAAGAAAGATTACTTGATGAGGGTAGGACACTATATATTCAGTCTTGATTTTTTCACCCTAGGTAAGTCACACAGAGATGGTGTTGGTCTTGTTTGAAAACCCTTTTCTGGCTC
>JAODOK010006437.1:0-10976 GCA_027576575.1 Netuma bilineata | reverse complement strand
GAAAACATCAGCTGGAGTTTGATTATTGACAGGAACGCTGTTGACCCCAGCAGTAAGTGCTTTCCATACCACATTTTTTATTGATAAATGAGGTTTATTGTGTCATCCTCGTTAGTATAGTGGACAGTATCTCCGCCTGTCACGCGGAAGACCGGGGTTCGATTCCCCGACGGGGAGACTTTAAAAATGTATTAACTTGTGCAGCAGGGGGATGGAGTGGTTCGCACTGTCGCCTCACAGCAAGAAGGTTCTGGGTTTGAGCCCAGCGGCTGGTGGGGGCCTTTCTGTGTGGAGTTTGTGTGTTCTGCCTGTGTCAGCTCTGGTTAACCCCACAGTTCAAAGACATGTAGTTCGGTTTCTAAGTCTACACTGTAAAACCTGGGGAGTAAATTCAACTCAAATAATACAAGGAAACGTGTTGCCTTGAATCATTTGAGTTTGATAACTTATTTAAATGAAGTTAGATTAAACTCAAATCATTTGAAAAGCACACTTTAAACAGTAGTGTTGTGACCACTTGTGTGTTTTGCTTAAATTTGACTTGACTTGAATGGTTTAGATTCACTTCTACAATTTAAGCTATTACCACTCAGGCTCACTGTACAATTTAAGTTATTACCACTCAGATGTTCAGATGTTAACTACTTAAGTCATTTGAGGAAACATGTTGCCTTGAACCATTTTAGGTAACAACACTTGACAGGAAACACTGATCAATTAAAATGTTTTATTTAAATTCCATAACCAGAGCCTTACAAGAAAGTATTCATGACTGTTTCACGACACATGACTTGCATACTAAACAAACCTTTCCGTAGTACAATCCAATGCAGTACAAACAAACAAAATATTAACAGTTCTACATCTGTAGTGTTTTTCTTTGTGAAAACAGAGAGAGAAAAAAAGATGTCTTTCAAAATGGTGGGCCCAAGTTGAATATAGTGAGACGACCGTGAGCCAAAAACGCATGAAAGCACAGTTAAGCCATGAGTCATAACATTAAATGTTTTAGATTGCATTTTGCTAATAAAAGCATGACCTAATATAGAAATACCCATAGTAGCAGCAAAAACAAGACAGATGGAACAAAGGAGAAGGGCAAAAAATAAATAAATAAAAAATAAATAAAAAGTTTGAGTGCCAACTGTGGCATGCGGGCCCGAAATTGGGCAGCTCTGGTCTACAGTATTCAGGAAACTATGCATAAGTAGCCAAGTCATTCATTTTCTTTTTTTGAAGACATGTAACAAAAAAATCTTACACAACATGATTCTATGATATATCTTCTATCTTCATCAGTCACATGGATGTTGATGTACGACGTGTTTCTAAATCAGATGATATGGAAGACTTGTCAATACAGGTCAGTAACACCACTCGCAGGAACGGTTTCCAGGGGTGGGAGAGCATGTACACCAGAACATCAGCTGATTGAAAAGCACACATCCACATCCATGTGACTCTGATGAAGACGAAAGCTATACCATTGAAACAGGTCAAGTAAAGGGGGGAAAAAAAACCTTTAACATGTCTTCAACAAGACATACTGGGTGTAGCATTTAAAAAAAAAAAAAAAAACTTGGCCTAAACTCTTATTCCTAAAATGTTGAACATTGCCAGTGCCCAAAGAACTGAACATGCTATGGCTACATTATCAAATATTTGATTTTAAATCTCAAATAACACCTCTGCATTTCCAAAGACAACCAATCAACAGCCCATTTAAACCTACAGAGGCATTCGTTCTTTTGTTTGGCCTGTTCAAATACCAAGCTCTAACTCATTCTTGAGTGACTGCAATTTTGGCCTAATCTGTCGCCTTCCATCATCAAGGTTCAGGAGAACAATCTGAATAAATTCAAAGAAACATTTCAGTTTTAGAGGGTACTCTAGGTGCAGGGCATAGATCAGACCAAACAAAAGAACGAGTGCCTCTGCCCAGTATTTGTGTGAAACAACCACCTGGTCCTCCAGAATGACTGTTACGTGCTGTGGGTTGAATGGTACTGCAGATGCATTCTCTTCTGTAACTGCAAGGAGTGTGACTGCTCCGGTTTGGCATTCCTCGAACTCAGCTTCCTAACAATGAAGAAAAACAATGTAGAAGAATGCCAAAGTTATTGCAATGTGCAGTGCATCATAAATAAATGATTATTTGTTTAAGAAATGTTGTTTTTCTTTGTGCAGAAGACCTATAATACTACACCCAAAAGTATATTGCCATATGCGTAATTACACAGCTCAACAAATTAATGCTGCTGGTTAATCATACTTCTGAATGTTAAAAGCAGCCCATCTTATAGAGTACCACTGATAATGAATCAATTTTACCTATTGTTGTGCAAATACAAACTTAAATGTCCGTGTGGTGCATTCTGACAGTGTCCCACCCCTGGAAGCATCCTGACATGTATATTACTCACTGGCTTAGGCCAGGCCACATCAATGTGAGGTGTAGCAAGAAGGTTTGCTATGTCCTTCTAGCTCAGCTCTTGCAGGTGATACAAAGAGACACCAGTACACCAGGAGTGGTGCCAACATACAGGTAGATCGGAAAATATTTACTGTCACTCCATTTCACTGACTCTAGGCCCCATGAGCTGCCCAGAAGGGGTGGAGTCTGACGCTCATCATAGCCCCTGGACTCAGGACTCTGTGCTGGCGGACACACACAAACCTTCTCGCCACAACTCACCTTGTTCCGACATCAGTGACTAAAGTGGGTGATAAACATTGCCTTATGGTAACGTTAGGGGCAGACAAAAACAACCAAAACGGATGAACAGAGGAAATGTCTAGAAACCAACAGCAGAATAACCATCTTAAGGGTGATTTGGTTCTCTCTCAATTCCACCTGCTAACTGTTCAACTTGCAAAACATTACTAAAAATTGATTCACAACCAGTGCGGCTTCCTAACTGAACAGGCAGACATAAAGTGATACTGTCCCATTTTTGGAAATAGGCTTATTGTGCACCCCTCCTTGGGTTGAATGACCCTTCTCCTGTAATTTAAATCGTTCTCTGAGTATGGCAGAGCAAATTTTACCTCCACGCTAGCAATTAACATTGAATCCTATGTGACCGGCTGGCGGCTAACTGGTCACATACACTTCAATGTTAATTGCTAGCTTGGAGGTAAAATTTGTCATACTCAGAGAACGGCTAGAAGTACAGGAGAATGGTAAGACTCAATCTCGTATCTCAGAGAGAAGTGTAATATGAGCTTATTTCCAAAAATGGGACAGTATCAATTTAACACAAATATGGTTTCTTTGGAATAGCAACATATTATTCTTGTGTTCCCTTCCATTTTGTTAACACTGTAGGTTATAAATCGTACTGTAGGGGGGGTTGTGTGTGTGTTAATGCATGTGTGCTTGAATGTGTACAACAGCCAGTTGGAAGGTCTGAAAGGGCTATAAACAATTGAACGGCATACCTTGCAGCTCTTGAAAACCTCTGACGGATCTTCGTTGAGATATAGGGCCAAACCAAACAGGACTGCAGTTCTGGTTGCCTGGACGTCATTATTCTGTTGAGTGTTGTGACATTGAGAGCTTTGTAAGGTTCTACAACTACATGAACAACATCTCTGATCAAAAGTGTGCTTTTCTACAGGCAATGTTAACAGCAGTATTGTTCTACTGGATAACCCAGTCATTACCACAGTGACAGAGGCCCTCTATTTTGAGATATGCCAAATTAAACACATTAACATTAGGCTGGCCTTGATATGAACTTCTGTATATTACTTTATTACTGCACCAGAAGTAGAAGTAGCCACCAGTCATGGAGGTGCAATGTTAAGTGCACTGTGTAATATTTTTAGTTGCAGCCTGAGTCTTTAGTAGTTTTCAGAACTCATGTTGCTCATTCACAATCTTTACCTTTTCCACAAATACTTACCACCGCCATCAATTTATATGTATTCATTATGACTCAGAAAATGACACTTTTCATACATGAAAAGCTTGATTACTAGAAATACAGTTTCAGCTGCAAAATTTACTGTTCTTTGGTCATACTAGTAAATATTAGTTAATGAGTTCAAACTTAGCAATAGGCAGTGCAGTTTCAATTAGACACATACCTACTCTGGACACAATCCTAGACAGTGCACCTTTAACCCATTAAGACAAGTTATTATAAATTAGCTGTTATCAGAATGGCAATGACCAAGTCATAGTGCCATAGTAATGTAGTACTATGGTAGTTAACTTTTCAATGACTATTAAAGTGTACCACTGGTGGAACGGCGGGTATTATGGGGCTAAAGGAACAATCCAGCATTCTCTTTCACCTTGTCTTTGTTTACATGTGCTTATATGACCAGTTAGGAATAGTAGCACTCACAATTACATACCAACAGGAGAAGAGTGCATCTGACTGACTGGGAGTATGCACAAAGCTCAGGGAAGTACAGAATCAGCTGGTCTCAATTCAGAGAACACCCCATTTAATTTTAGTGGTATAGTGGACTGTTGCTTTAATGACTCCTCACACTTGAATATGTTCGTCCCTTGGTCAGTAACTTACAACTACCAGATTAACTACCTGGATTGAATGAGGCTCTTCACTTATCTGACAATCTTTTCAGACCACACATTCATGCAGAGCTTATGGACGCAATTACAACACTATTTTTAATTCACCTTTGGCTAAGGTCCATTCTAGAATGTTGACTGACCAATCACAGTGCAGAAAGGGTTGGACAGTGGCCCCATAGTCCAAACCTTACTGCACTGTGATTGGTCAATCAACATTGTAGGGTGGGCCTTAGCCAAAGGTGAATTACAGTAGATCCTCAACAGTATCTTATACCTCTACGCATTCATGACTCTTACCTGTTGACTGTAATCGGACAGAAGAGCAGCCATTTTCTTCCCCAAGGTCCCCGTCTGCTTCTGTTGGTAAAGACTCAGGAGGTGAGGGGTGTACTTGTCCAGTGCTGCGAAGAAGTTGGAAGGGAGGTTTTGATTTGTGATGCGGTTGACCTCCTTGTAAAGCTGTGAAAAGGAAAAGAAAAAGACAAAAGAAATAAATAACTTTGGAAATGCCTGTTTAACAGTAATAATAATCCATTCAGTAATTATTCATCAGCTTTTAGCTTACATGGGCTTCATAGAAGAGGCCAGGCCATCGTTCTCTCAGCTCTGCTATAGGCCTTGGACAGCTGACTATTTCCTCACGTCTCAATGCAAACGTTCGATCCATCAGCAGGTAGATGAGTGGCCCATCTCTTTCGGCAGGAACTTTCTGAAACTCACTAGAGAGTTCATCTCTTTGAGCCTCCAAACTGTCCTTGCTTTCACCAGCAGGATAGTTGGGTAGGTAGTTAACCTCTCCTCTTCTGGGGCGCTTGATTTGAGAGTGGGGTGAGGGAGCAGTTGGGTGAAGCCGACTACGCTTTCCTGTATTCACAGACACCTCTTTCAGCCCTGCTCTGCTAAGTTTTGTACGGTAATTGCCCATCTTAAACCTAAGGCTGTTTTTCCAGGCATCATATCCTATTCCAGTCTTCTCTTTCAGACATGGATGCTTTTTCACTAAAGCCTCAGCAGCTTGGCCAAATTGTTTACCACTTGGGTAACTAGTGTATTTATGCATCTCAACAGCCATTGCCTCTAATATGTTATGTTTTTGATCTTTAGTTAGCTTCAGAGGCTTTGCTTCCAGCTTGTAGGCTGCATTGCCCTCACTGAGAACATATTCCACCTCAAAGGTGAAGGACGGTACAGGGAAGTTCTCTGGCCAGACCTCAGTCCTAGTTGTAGGGCTTCTCTCTGGTGAGGAAATAATAACTGTGTCATCTGTACTGCTGGAGCTGACATCTAGGTTAACGGAGGTGAGATTTAATTCAATCAAGCGAACCACTTTGATAGTTGCAATGGATGGGAGGCTCTCAATGTGGACAAGGTTGCAAAATTCATTAAAATCTGGATCTTTGTACATAAGCCTAAAGTCATACATGAGCCCAAATCTGGTTTTGATTTCATTACAAAGGTCGTCAACGGTTTCAGGAGAGGATGGCATGATAAGTTTTTCGGCATTTTCCTCATCCAGGATGATCCGCAACTTCAGGGGTGAGGCCATTGGTGAAACAGGAATTGCCTTTAACAAACACAAGCAAACATAATGAGAACAAAACAAATGTCTTGGTGCAAACCTTGTGTGTACACACACACACACACACACACGCACGCACGCACGCACGCACGCACTAACTATCTTCATCAGAGACAGGGATGAAATGTTTAGGTATAAGAATGAGTCTATCAGAAATTCTGTAAGCATACAATGGTGTCAGATCTTTCAGTTCATGGATACGGCGCACAACATGGCTATTTCCACCATTAACAGTCAATTCAAATGACCGTAAATGCTCAACATACCAAGCATTATAGCCCTTCAGCACAAGACTGATGTCATTAGCCAGCAGCAGTATGTTTGTAATTTCTTTAAATTCTGGCAATGAGTTTTGAACACCAGTGCAGACAAACATGCCAACCACAAAGGATGTTCCATCAACATTTACTTTATTTGTACTAAGGACAGTTGGTCTTTCTTCAAGCTGTGAAACACTAGCTTGTGTCTCAGAGGGTAAGGTGTCAATGAAGGCTGATTTGACTTGGGACATCTCAATTGGTGGTTTGAAAAATTTGGGTGATGATAAGTAATAGGTCATCATCAGTTGGTGTCTCTCTGCACATGTTTTCAACACATTTTTGAAATTGTTGGCCTCATGTACAATTTTTTTAAAAACCCTATGTTTCCCCTCAAACCGCATTGTCCATAGATGGACAAGGGGCCCAAAGCATCGGATGAGGTGAGGATAATGCTCCACGAAATGGTGTTTTGGTCTCAACATGAAATTAGGAAACACCTCCTGGAGTATCTGTCTGTGATCTGAGATCTTGCAAGACATATACTGCAAAGTTTCTTCTGTGAATTTGTGACACATAGCCAGATCGACTACGTCTTTCAATGCCATTAGTATTTCCCAAAACCTGTCCCCTTCTGGAATTTTGTGACCAATGAGAACAGGAAGCAATCGCAAAAGAGCATGATTCTCATGCCCATTGCCCCCAATTGTTCCTCGAGATGAGAAACTAGGAATTGGATGAGGGCGGTCAACTTTGTCGCCAAACTGGTAAGGAAATGACTTGATTGCTGTATTTAGATCGTTTAGAGTGAAATACTTCAGTGAAATCATACCTTGCAAGCAAAGGGCCAATTCCACAGGCACTACACCTTCCAGGAGGTCATGCAACAGGTCTGGGGGAAATCCTGTGATGGTGTGGAAATATGCAAGTTCATCAGAAAAAACACAAGTATCTTTGACACCGTACGTTTCCTCAGCATTTTCATTTCCCAGAATGTCTTGTGTCAGATGGTCATGTTGGTTAATTGACCTCATCGGACAAGCATCAACGGTTGCGTCTGATGTCTGTACATCGGTTTTGGAGTAAAGACAAAAACGACAACTATAGACAGACCTAAAACTTAGGTTAAAACCAGCCAGTCCATGAGCTGCGAGGTTGTCTGCCACAACAGAGAAAACTGTCCCCTTTATGGAGTCACCTAAAGTTTCAATGTAAACACCATCTCGTTCAAGAGTCTTTAAGTCATTCAGCAGCGGTGCAAAAACTTTGGCATATCCAAATCTTTGGACATCCTTAGAATTGCACAACATTGCAAGCTGAATTGTGTGCAGGGCAGAACGATATTTAATTGGTAAGTTGGCCAGAGACCAGTAAACTGCACACATTTTGTAATATCCCCTTGACGTCCCAAGAGGATTTGCAATTTCTAGGTCATCGACATACAGAATCAAGGAAAACTTGACACCACCTTCAGCAAAAAGGGCATTGCCCTGATAGTAAGACCCATCAACATAGGATGCAAACTCACCCGGATGTGCTGCTGGTGATTGGAATGCAATGTCTGCAATATCTGGCTTTTTCATCAATTCCTGTAAGGATGAGAGAAGAGGCACATAAACAGACTTTCTTTGGCTACCATCAATAAGGTACTGAACAGGTTTGATATGTGGAAACCTCTGCTGTACATATGCCTTTCTCCTCTTGGCTGTCGACAGTGGACCTTCACTTTTCACTGATCTATGCAAGATATTGCATTCTGAAACTGCTCGGACAATTGCACTGACAATTGTGTCAGTGACAGGGCAATTGTGCTTTTTCAGACTTTCGCCGATCACTTTTTTCAGGATGGGTTCTGAGAGAGTAAACAGCTGATCAATGTGCTCAACAATTTCTTGTGTTGCTCTATTACTGACATGGAGAATGGATTCCATTTTCAAAAAGAAGGCAGCCAAATTATATTCCAATGTATGATCCAATGCATCAGTGTCATCATTTTCGTTTTGAGGGGGTTCCTCTTCATCAAATTCATCAGACCTTTCCTCGCTGATAACATTATGTGGAGGGTCACTAGCAATTGGCTGAACAAACTCAGCTGCATAGTCTGAAGAATCACTATGTTCCCTGCTTTTGTGTGATCTAAATGTACCGTACACGTTTGAGGTAAACGAGCAATCTTTGAACGGGCACTGGACCATTTGTTTTTGTTGCAAATGTCTACCGAGGTGAAGAAACATGTCCCTTTCAACAAAAGGCTGCCTAAATTCACACAGTGGGCATTTGAAGACCCTATTGCCAACTTGTCGCACAGACTTAGCTGCTGCATCGTGCACTCGTGACACATGAACCTTCAACGAATTGTAGGTTTTGAAATGACACACGCAATTGTGATAAGGACATGGTAAGGGGCACGTCGTTGAGTACTGACCATGCAATAGTCTGTAATGACTCATTAACCGAACTTTAACGGCAGTTGAAAACTCACATAACTTGCATTTCCACATGTTGCTGCTTATAGCATCTTCACAAGTGACCGACGAACACGAGGACAGCTTTGTAATGTAACCGTAGCCACAACACACGATTAGTGCATTCGCGGCATGTAACCCTACGGAGATTTACAACTTAAAAGCCGCCAAACATTTCCAAATGCACCAGAGTCATATCAAACGGCGACAAATGGTTTGCTAGCTAACTAACTTCGGCGCCAAAGCAGTGGCTAGCATTCAGTGAAGGAAGCTAAATGATTTACGACAACACCGTGACCACGATGAGAAGGGGAAAAAACACTGCACATGTTACCGAAATATCCGTGATACATGCATGTTTAAGCGTTCTCGAGTCACGGCATGAAACACAGTCGACATCTAGTTCGCTAGCTAGCAAACTTGTCCTGGACACCTTTTAGGGATTCTGACCAGATACAAAGCAGACTAGTTCTTCCACAAACAGACAAAAGTTCTTGAACAGGGAGCGAATTTGGCTTTGAATGCCTGGGACACAAACCTTAAACAGTATTACGTGACTTCTTGATGAGAAGCTGGCTTGGTCAATGGTAAATTGGCTTGGTCGGTCGTCGTCGATGCAGTGGAATGGAGCAGCAGTTCACATTTCTTTCTCAACTCGGCGTTTCTATCTTGCACGCGCTCCTCTGTCCTCTTCGAAATACCTGCTGCGTTCTGATTGGCTGTTGATTCTGTACACAAGTCACAACTCAAACTATTATATTTAATTCATTATACCTGCTTGTTTTGTATGAGTGACAATAACTTCAAGGCAAAATAGAGTGCGCTTCACATTAACTATTAGAGCAATATTAACTTTTTACTGTTTTTAAGTGATGTTAACATTAATCATTTTTTGAGATGTATCATCAGGTTTTACAGTGCAGAGCTAAAAATGAAAGTAACCACTCAAGCCACTCCAGTCCCCTGTGGAGACCATGTCTCGCTGGCCCAACTCACAGGAGTTGCCATGTTGCGAGTGGAATTTTCCAACATGTTCTCACCCCTCCCTGGCCACACGCACCTCATAGAACAGTACATTGAGACACCCCCAGGGTGGAGGTGTGTAGCCACCCATACCACTTACCTGAACACAAGAAAGCTATGGTTCGGGATGAATTAAAGGTCATGCTTGAAATGGGAAGAATCGAGGAGTCACACAGTGACTGGAGCAGCCTGGTAGTCTTGGTCCCTAAGACAGACGGGTCAGTCCGGTTCTGTGTGGACTACAGAAACGTCAATGCGGTCTCTAAATTTGACGTGTAACCAATGCCTCACATTGATGAGTTGCTTGATTGGTTAGGCACTGCTTGTTTTTACTAGACACTGGATTTAACAAAGGGATATTAGTGGATCTCCTTGACTGCTGAAAAAATGGATTTTTCTACACCATTTGGCTTACACCAGTTTGTCACCCTTCCTTTCGGGTTATTCGGGGCTCCCGCAAAGTTCCAGCAGCTCATGGATAAAATCCTCCATCTGCATGCCGCAACCTATCTAGATGATATCATTATATATAACAATGATTAGCTGCAGCACCTAAAACACCTCAGGGCCGTCCTGGAGTCGCTGAGGAGTGTGGGGCTCATGGCTAATCTGAAAAAGTGTGTGGTTTGGTGCATGGAACTACAGTATCTGGGCTTCCACTTGGGTCATTGGCAGGGGCGTCCCCAAATTGACAAGACTGCAGCGATTGCAGCCAGCCCAAGGCCCAAGACCCAAAAAGGGTGTGAGACAGTTCCTGTGGCTGGCTGGCTTCTATCGCAGATCTATACCTAACCTTTCAGACATCACCAGCCCCCTGGTTGAGCTCACTAAAAAGTGAGCACCAAATCCAGTCCAGTGGATGGAGCAGTGCCAACAGGGGTCAACACTGGGGTCAAGGCTGCACTGTGTAGGGGGCCACTTTTACCCACTTTTACTCTTTGCTTTGCTCCTGCTTTGCTCCTGCTTGATCTTTATTTTACTTTCTCATTTAATTTCCACTATTTCTTCATTTTATTTTTCATCTTTATAAGTTAGCTTTTAAAACAAAATGCCAGGGGGCAAAAAATCCAGGAGATCCTGCAGAAAATGCACAGAACTAGAAC
>JAODOK010006231.1:0-11012 GCA_027576575.1 Netuma bilineata | reverse complement strand
TGTTAGCTCCTGACACTCTGAGGTCAGTAATGCAATGTTAGCTCTGGACACTCTAAGCTCTGTAACACAGTGTTAGCTCCGGACACTCTGAGCTTGGTAATGCATTGTTAGCTCTGGACTCTCTGAGCTCAGTAAAGCAGTGTTACCTACAGACATACTGAGCTCGGTGATGCAGTGTTCGCTCCAGACAATCTGAGGTCGGTAATGCAGTGTTAGCACCAGACAATCTGAGCTTGGTAATGAAGTCTTAGTTCCGGACTCTCTGAGCTTGGTAACACAGTTTTAGCTCAAGATTCTCTGAGGTCAGTAACGCAGTTTTACCTCAGGAGATTCTGAGCTCGGTAACGCAGTGTAAGCCACAGAAACTCTGACCTTGGTAACGAACTGTTAGCTCCAGACACTCTCATCTCGGTAACGCACTGATAGCTCCGGTGACTCTGAGCTCGGTAATGCAGTGTGAACTGCAGACACTCTGAGCTTGGTAACACAGCGTTAGCTCTGGACACTCTGAGCTTGGTAATGGAGTGTTAGCTCCGGCCACTCTGAGGTCGGTCATGAAGTTTAGCTCCGGAGACTCTGAGCTCGGTAATGCAGTGTTTGCTCCGGACTCTCTGAGCTCGGTAACGCAGTGTTAGCTCCAGGCAATCTGAGGTCGGTAACGCAGTGTTAGCTCCGGACTCTCTGAGCTCGGTAATGCAGTTTTAGCTCAAGATTCTCTGGCTCGGTAACGCAGTGTTATCTCCGGAGATTCAGAGCTCAGTAACGCAGTGTAAGCTACAGAAATTCTGACCTCGGTAACGCACTGTTAGCTTCAGACACTCTCATCTCCGTAACGCAGTGATAGCTCCGGTGACTCTGAGCTCTGTAATGCAGTGTTAACACTGGCCAGTCTGACCTCAGTCACGCAGGGTTACCTCTGGACACTTTGAGCTTGGTAACACAGTGTTAGCTGTGGACACTCTGAGCTCAGTAACACAGTGTTAGCTCCAGACAGTCTGAGCTCGGTAACGCAGTTTTTGCTCCGGAATCTCTGAGCTCAGTAATGCAGTGTTAACTACGGACACTCTCTGGCCTCGGTAACGCAGTGTTAGCTCCAGACACTCTGAGCTCGGTAACGCAGTGTTAGCTCCGGACTCTCTGAGCTCGGTAACGCAGTGTTAGTTCCGGAATCTCTGAGCTCGTTAACGCAGTGTTAGTTCCGGCACTCTGAGCTCGGTCACGCAGTGTCAGCTAAAAGACACTCTGAGCTGTGTAAAGCAGTGTTACCTCCGTACTCTCCGAGGTCTGTAACACAGTGTTATCTCCGGACAGTCTGAGCTCGGTAACGCAGTGTTAGGTCCAGACAATCTGAGCTCAGTTACGCAGTGTAAGATCTGGACACTATGAGCCCGGTAAGACAGTTTTAGCTCCGGCAACGCTGAGCACGGTAACACAGTGTTACGTCCGGACAGCTTGAGCTCGGTAACGCAGTGTTAGGTCCGGACAATCTGAGCTCCGGAATGCAGTGTTAGCTCCAGACAATCTGAGCTCAGTAACGCAGTGATAGCTCTGGACACGATGAGCTTGGTAATGCAGTTTTAGCTCCAGAAACCCTGATCTTGGTGACACAGTGTAAGCTCCAGACAATCTGAGTGCGGTACTGCAGTGTTAGCTCCAGACAAGTTGAACTCGTTAACGCAGAGTCAGCTCCGGACTCTCCGAGGTCAGTACCGCAGTGTTAGCTCCGGACAGTCTGAGCTCGGGAACACAGTGTACTGTCCTGACTCTCTGAGGTCTGGAGACACTGAGCTCAGTACCGAAGTGTTAGCTCTGGACACTCTGAGCTCGGAAACGCAGTATTAATTCAGGACACTCTGAGCTCAGTAACGCAGTGTTAGCTAAGTAGACTCTGAGCTCGGTAACGCAGTGTTCGCTCCAGATAGTTTGAGCTAGGTAACGCAGTGTTAGCGCTGGACACTCTGAGCTGGGTAACAAAATGCTAGCTTCGCACACACTGAGCTTAGTAACGTATTGTTAGCTCCAGACACTCTAAGCTCAGTAACGCAGTGTTAGCTTTGCACACTCTGAGCTCGGTAATGCAGTGTTAGCTCCAGAGACTCTGAGCGGGGTAACAAAAAGCTAGCTCCAGACACTCTGAGCTCGGTAACGCAGTGTTTGCTCCAGAGACTCTGAGCTTGTTAACGCAGTGTTAAATCCGGTCACTCTGAGCTCAGTAATGAAGTGATAGCTCTGGACACTATGAGCTTGGGAATGCAGTTTTAGCTCCGTAAAAGCAGATCTCAGTAATGCAGTGTTAGCTCCAGACAATCTGAGTGTGGTAACGCAGTGTTAGCTCCAGAGACTCTGAGCTCGTTAACGCAGTGTTAGATCCGGTCACTCTGAGCTCAGTAATGAAGTGTTAGCTCCGGAGACACTCAGCTGTGTAACAAAATGCTAGCTCTGGACACACTGAGCTCAGTAACGCAGTGTTAGCTCCGGATACTCTGAGCTCTTTAACCTAGTGTTAGCTCCGGACACTCTGAGGTCATTAACACAGTGCTAGTTCCGGACACTCTGAGGTCAGTAACGCAGTGTTAGTCCCGGACAATCTTTGGCCAGAAATGCATTGTACGCTCCTGACAATCTGAGCTCGGTAACGCAGTGTTAGCTTTGGAGACTCTGAACTCAGTAACGCATTATTAGCCCTGGACACTCTGAGCTAAGTAATGCAGTTTTAGCTCTGGACATTCTGAGCTCAGTAACGCAGTGTTAACTCTGGACACTCTGAGATAAGTAACGCAGTGTTAGCTCCAGACACTCTGAGCTCGGTAACACAGTGTTAGCTACGGAGACTCTGAGCTGGATAACAAATGCTAGCTCCGGACACACTGAGCTCAGTAACGCAGTGTTCGCTAAATACACTCTGATCTCGGTCCTGCAGTTTTAGGTCTGAACGATCTGAGCTCGGTCACGCAGTGTTAGCTAAAGACACTCTGAACTCGGTCATGCAGTGTTAGCTAAAGACAGTCTGAGCTGTGTAAAGCAGTGTTACTTCCGGACTCTCTGAGGTCTGTAACACAGTGTTAGCTCCGGGCAGTCTGAGCTCAGTAACGCAGTGATAGCTCTGGACACTATGAGCTTGGTAATGCAGTTTTAGCTCCGTAAAAGCGGATCTCAGTAATGCAGTGTTAGCTCCAGACAATCTGAGTGCGGTAACGCAGTGTTAGCTCCGGACACGCTGAGCTCGTTAATGTAGGGTTAGCTCCGGACTCTCTGAGGTCAGTACAGCAGCGTTAGCTCCGGACAGTCTGAGCTCGGGAACACAGTGTACTGTCCGGACTCTCTGAGGTCTGTAGACTCTGAGCTTAGTAACGCAGTGTTAGCTGTGGACACTCTGAGCTTGGTAACGCAGTGTTAGGTCTGGAGACTCTGAGATCAGTAACGCAGTGTTCGCTCCAGACAATCTGAGGTCGGTAACGCAGTTTTAGCTCCGGACAATTTGAGCTTGGTAAGGAAGTCTTAGTTCCGGGCTCTCTGAGCTTGGTAAAGCAGTTTTAGCCCCAAATTCTCTGAGCTCGGTAACGCAGTGTTACCTCGGGAGATTCTGAGCGCGGTAACGCAGGGTAAGCTACAGAAACTCTGACCTCGGTAATGCACTGTTAGCTCCAGACACTCTCATCTCCGTAACACAGTGATAGCTCCAGTGACTCTGAGCTCGGTAATGCAGTGTTAACTCTGGATACTCTGAGCTCCGTCACGCAGTGTTAGCTGTGGACACTCTGAGCTTGGTAAAGCAGTGTGAGCTACAGACATACTGTGATCAGTAAAACAGTGTTCGCTCCAGACAATCTGAGGTTGGTAATGCAGTATTAGCTCCGGACGATCTGAGCTTGGTAACGAAGTCTTTGTTCTGGACACTCTGAGCTCGGTAATGCAGTTTTAGCTCATGATTCTCTGAGCTCGGTAACGCAGTGTTACCTTCGGTGATTCTGAGTGCGGTAACACAGTGTAAGCTACAGAAACTCTGACCTCAGTAATGCACTGTTAGCTCCAGACACTCTCATCTCCGTAACGCAGTGATAGCTCCAGTGACTTTGAGCTCGGTAATGCAGTGTTAACTTCGGACACACTGAGCTCGGTCACTCAGGGTTAGTTCTGGACACTCTGAGCTTGGTAATGCAGTGTTACCTGCGGACACTCTGAGCTCAGTAACGCAGTGTTAGCTCCAGACAGTCTGAGCTCGGTAGTGCAGTGTTAACTATGGACTCTCTCGGGCCTCAGTAACGAAGTGTTAGCTCCGGAGACTCTGAACTCGGTAATGCAGTGAAAGTGCCGCACAATCTGAGCTCAGTAACGCAGTTTTAGCTCTGGAGAATCTGAGCTCGGTAATGCAGTGTTAGCTCCAGACACTCTGACCTCGGTCACGCAGTTTTAGCTCTGGATACACTGAGATCGGTAATGCAGTGTTAGCTTCGGACTCTCTGAGCTCGTTAACGCAGTGTTAGTTCTGGACTCTCTGAGCTCAGTAACACAGTGTTAGTTCCGGACACTCCGAGGTCGGTAACGCAGTGTTAGCTCTGGACAATTTGAGCTTGGTCATGCAGTCTTTTTTCTGGACACTCTGAGCTCGGAAAAGCAGTGTGAGCTCCAGACAATCTGAGGTCGGTAAAGCAGTATTAGCTCCGGACAATCTGAGCTTGGTAACGAAGTCTTAGTTCCGGACTCTCTGAGTTCGGTCAGGCAGTTTTAGCTCCGGAGACTCTGAGCTCGGTAAAGCAGTGTTAACTCTGGACTCTCTCGGGCTTGGGTAATGAAGTGTTAGCTCCGGAGACTCTGAGCTGGGTAATGCAGTGTAAGCACCACACAATCTGAGCTCGGTAATGCAGTGTTAGCTCCGGACACTCTGAACTCGGTAACGCAGTGTTAGTTCCGGACTCTCTGAGCTCGGGAACACAGTGTTAGCTCCAGACACTCTGAGCTTGGTAACGCAGTGTTAGGTCTGGAGACTCTGAAATCAGTAACGCAGTGTTAGTTCCAGACAATCTGAGGTCAGTAACGCAGTGTTAGCTCCGGACAATCTGAGCTTGGTAAGGAAGTCTTAGTTCCGGGCTCTCTGAGCACGGTAACGCAGTTTTAGCCCAAAATTCTCTGAGCTTGGTAACGCAGTGTTACCTCGGGAGATTCTGAGCGCGGTAATGCAGGGTAAGCTACAGAAACTCTGACCTCGGTAATGCACTGTTAGCTCCAGACACTCTCATCTCGGTAACACAGTGATAGCTCCGGTGACTCTGAGCTCAGTAATGCAGTGTTAACTCTGGATACTCTGAGCTCGGTCACACAGTGTTAGCTGCGGACACTCTGAGCTCGGTAAAGCAGTGTGAGCTACAGGCATACTGTGATCAGTAACACAGTGTTCGCTCCAGACAATCTGAGGTTGGTAATTCAAGGTTAGCTCCGGACACTCTAAGCTCATGATTCTCTGAGCTCGGTAACGCAGTGTTACCTTCGGTGATTCTGAGCGTGGTAACACAGTGTAAGCTACAGAAACTCTGACCTCAGTAATGCAGTGATAGCTCCGGTGACTCAGAGCTCGGTAATGCAGTGTTAACTCCGGACAGTCTGAGCTCGGTCACGCAGGGTTAGCGCCAGACAGTCTGAGCTCGGGAATGCAGTGTTAGCTGTGGACAATCTGACCTCGGTAACGCAATGTTAGCTCCAGACAGTCTGAGCTCGGGAATGCAGTGTTAGCTCCGGACACTCTGAGCTCAGTAGTGCAGTGTTAACTATGGACCCTCTCGGGCCTTAGTAACGAAGTGTTAGCACCGGAGACTCTGAACTCGGTAATGCAATGAAAGCGCCGCACAATCTGAGCTCAGTAACGCAGTTTTAGCTCTGGAGAATCTGAGCTCAGTAATGCAGTGTTAGCTCCAGACACTCTGAGCTCGGTCACGCAGTTTTAGCTCTGGATACTCTGAGCTCGGTAATGCAGTGTTAACTCCGGACTCTCTCGGGCTTTGGTAATGAAGTGTTAGCTCCGGAGACTCTGAGCTGGGTAATGCAGTGTTAGCTCCGGACACTCTGAGCTCGGTAGCGCAGTGTTTGTTCCGGACTCTATGAGCTCGGGAACACAGTGTTAGCTCCGGACACTCTGAGCTTGGTAATGCAGCCTTAACTCTAGAGACTCTGAGCTCGGTAATGCAGTGTTAACTCCGGACTCTCTCTGGCTTCGGTAACACAGTGTTAGCTCGGCACAATCTGAGCTCGGTAGCGCAGTGTTAGCTCTGGACTCTCTGAGCTTGGGAATGCAGTGTTAGCTCTGGACACTCTGAGCTCGGTAACGCTGCGTTAGCTCTGGAGACTCTGAGCTCGGTAATGCAGTTTTAGCTCCGGAGAATCTGAGCTCAGTAATGCAGTGTTAGCTCCGGACTCTCGGAGCTCAGTAACTCAGTTTTACCTCCGGAGACTCTGAGCTCGGTAATGCAGTGTTAACTCCGGACTCTCTCTGGCCTCGGTAACGCAGTGTTAGCTCTGGACACTCTGAGCTCAGTAACGCAGTGTTAGCTCTGGACACTCTGAGCTCAGTAACGCAGTGTTAGCTCCAGTCATTCTGATCTCAGTAACGCAGTGTTAGTTCCAGACTCTCTGAGCTCAGTAACACAGTGTTAGTTTCGGACACTCCGAGGTCGGTAACACAGTGTTAGCTCTGGAAAATCTGAGCTTGGTCATGCAGTCTTTTTTCCGGACACTCTGAGCTCGGTAATGCAGTGTGAGCTACAGACATACTTTGCTCAGTAACGCAGTGTGATCTCCAGACAATCTGAGGTCGGTAATGCAGTATTAGCTCCAGACAATCTGAGGTCGGTAATGCAGTATTAGCTCCAGACAATCTGAGCTTGGTAAAGAAGTCTTAGTTCCGGACACTCTGAGCTCAGTAATGCAGTTTTAGCTCAAGATTCTCTGAGCTTGGTAACCCAGTGTTACCTACGGTGATTTTGAGTGCGGTAACGCAGTGTAAGCTACAGAAACTCTGACGTGGGTCATGCACTGTTAGCTCCAGACACTCTCATCTCGGTAACGCAGTGATAGCTCCGGTGACTCTGAGCTCGGTAATGCAGTGTTATCTCCGGACACTCTGAGCTCGTTCACGCAGTGTTAGCTCTGGACACTCTGAGCTCAGTAATGCAGTGTTAGCTGCGGACACTCTAAGCTCGGTAATGCAGTGTTAGCTCCAGACAGTCTGAGCTCGGTAACGCAGTGTTAGCTGCGGACACTCTGAGCTTGGTAAAGCAGTGTTAGCTCCAGACAGTCTGAGCTCGGGAATGCAGTGTTAGCTCCGGACACTCTGAGCTCAGTTTTAGCTCCGGACACTGTGAGCTCGGTAATGCATAATTAAATCCGGAGACTCTGAGTTTGGTAACGCAGTATTAACTCTGGAAACTCTGATCTCTGTCACGCCGTGTTAGCTCCAGAGACTCTGATTTCGGTAGCGCAGTGTAAGCTACGGACACTCTGCGCTCGTTAACGAAGTATTAACTCCGGACACTCTGATTTTGGTAACGTAGTTTTAGCTACAGACACTCTGACCTCGGTAACGTAATGTTAGTTCCAGAGTCTCTGATCTCGGTAACGCAGTGTTAGGTCCGGATACTCTGATCTCGGTAACGTAGTGTTAGCTCGGGCGACTCTGATCTCGGTAACGCAGTGTTAGCTCGAGAGACTCTGATCTCGGTAACGCAGTGTAAGCTCCAGACACTCAGAGCTCGTTAACGTCGTGTTAACTCAGGACACTCTGAGCTAATTAATGCAGTGTTATCTCCAGACACTCTGAGCTTGGTAACGCAGTGTTAGCTCCAGACACTCTGAGCTTGGTAACGCAGTGTTAGCTCCAGACACTCTGAGCTCGGTAATGCAGTGTTAGCTCCAGACACTCTCAGCTCGGTAATGCAGTTTTTGCACCGGACACCGTGAGCTCGCTAATGCAGGATTAGTCCGGAGACACTGAGCTCGCTAACGCTGTGTTAGCTCCGGAGACTCTGAGCTCCGTAACACAATTTTAGCTCTGGACACTCTGTTCTCGATAAGACTCCGGAGTCTCTGAGCTCACTAACGCAGTGTTTGCTCCGGAGACTCTCAGCTCACTAACACAGTGTGAGATCCCGAGACTCTGATCTCGGTTACACAGTCTTAGCTCCGGAGACTCTCTTCTCGGTAAGACTCCGGAGACTCTAAGCTCACTAACGCAGTGTTAGCTCCAGAGTCTCTGAGCTCGGTAACGCAGTGTTAGCTCCGGAGTCTCTGAGCTCGGTAATGTAGTGTTACCTAAGGTGACTCTGAGCTCAGTAAAGCAGTTTTAGCTCCGGACACTGTTAGCTCGCTAATGCAGGATTATCTCCAGAGACTCTGAGCTCGCTAACGCAGTGTTTAGCAGCGGAAACTCTGATCTCGGTAAGACTCCAGAGACTCTGAACTCACTAACGCAGTTTTTGCACCGGAGACTCTGAGCACCGTAATGCAATTTAAGCTCCGGACACTCTGAGCTCACTAACGCAGGGTTAATTCTGGACACTCTGAGCTCAGTAACGCAGTGTTAGCTCTGGAGACTCTGATTTCGGTAACGCACTGTTAGTTCCAGACATTCTGATCTCGGTAACGCAGCATTCGCTTCGGTGACTCTGAGCTCTGTAATGCAGTTTTAGCTCCGGACACTGTGAGCTCGGAAATGCAGGATTAGTTCTGGAGACACTGAGTTCACTAACGCAGTGTTAGCTCCGGACACTCTGAGCTCGGTAACGCAGCGTTAGCTGCAGAGACTCTGAGCTCGGTAACGCAGCGTTAGCTCCGGAGACTCTGAGCTCAGTCATGCAGTGTTAGCTCCAGACACTCTGAGCTCAGTAACGCAGTGTTAGCGCCGGAGACTCTGAGCTTGGTAATGCAGCGTTAGCTCCAGACACTCTGATCTCGGTAACGCCGTATTGGCTCCAGACACTCTGAGCTCGGAAATGCAATTTTAGCTCTGGAGTCTCTGAGCTCAGTAATACAGCATTAGGTCCAGAGACACTGAGCTCGGTCACGCAGTGTTAGCTCCGGACACTTTGAGCTCGGTAACGCAGCGTTAGCTGCAGAGACCCTGAGCTTGGTAATGCAGCATTAGCTCCGGACACTCTGAGCTTGCCAACGCAGTGTTAGCTCCAGAAACTCTGAGCTCGGTAATGCAGCGTTAGCTCCGGACACTCTGAGCTCGGTAACGCAGTGTTAGCTCCGGAGACTCTGAGCTCGGTAACGCAGTGTTAGTTGCGGAGAATCTGAGCTCGGTAATGCAGAGTTAGCTCAAGAGACTCTGAGCTCAGTAACACAGCGTTAGCTCTGGAGACTCTGAGCTCGGTCATGCAGCGTTAGCTCTGGGGACTCTGAGCTCGGTAACGCAGCGTTAGCTCCGGTCACTCTGAGCTCAGTAACGCAGCGTTAGCTCCAGACACTATGAGCTCAGAGTTTTACCTCCGGACACTCTGAGCTCGGTAATGCAGCGTTAGCTATGGAAACTCTGAGCTCGGTAATGCAGCGTTAGCTCCGAAGACTCTGAGCTCGGTAACACAGTGTTAGCTCCAGACACTCTCAGCTCGGTAATGCAGTGTTGGCTGCGAAGACTCTGAGCTCGGTAACACAGCGTTAGCTCTGGAGACTCTCAGCTCGGTAACGCAGCGTTAGCTGCAGAGACTCTAAGCTCACTAACACAGTGTGAGATCCGGAGACTCTGATCTCAGTAACACAGTGTTAGCTCCGGAGACTCTCTTCTCATTAAGACTCCGGAGACTCTGAGCTCACTAACGCAGTGTTAGCTCCGGAGACTCTGAGCTCGGTAATGCAGTGTTAGCTCGAGAGACTCTGAGCTCACTAATGCAGTGTTAGCTCCGGACACTCTGAGCTCTGTAACGCAGCATTAGTTCCGGAGACTCTGAGCTCATTCATGCAGCGTTAACTCCAGACACTCTGAGCTCGGTGACGCAGTTTTAACTCTGGACACTCTGAGCTCGGTAGCACAGTTTTAGCTCCGGACACTATGAGCTTGCTAATGCAGGATTAGCTCTGTAGACACTTAGCTCGCTAATGCTGTGTTAGCTCCGGACATTCTGAGCTCGGTAACGCAGTTTTAGCTCCGGACCCTATGAGCTCGCTAATGCAGGATTAGCTCCGGAGACACTGAGCTCAGTAACGCAGCGTTAGCTCCGGACATTCTGAGCTCGGAAGCGCAGTTTTTGCTCCGGACACTATGAGCTTGCTAATGCAGTATTAGCTCTGTAGACACTTAGCTCACTAATGCTGTGTTAGCTCCAGACATTCTGAGCTCGGTAATGCAGTTTTAGCTCCGGACAGTATGAGCTCGCTAATGCAGGATTAGCTCCGGGGACACTGAGCTCAGTAACACAGCGTTAGCTCCGGACATTCTGAGCTCGGTGATGCAGTTTTAGCTCCGGACCCTATGAGCTCGCTAATGCAGGATTAGCTCCGGAGACACTGAGCTCAGTAACGCAGTGTTAGCTCCAGACACTCTGAGCTCGGTAGCGCAGTTTTAGCTCCGGACACTCTGTTCTCGGTAAGACTCCGTAGACTCTGAGCTCACTAATGCAGTGTTAGCTCTGGAGACTCTGAGATAGATAACTCTGTGTTAGCTCCGGAGACTCTGAGATAGATAACTCTGTGTTAGCTCCGGAGACTCTGAGCACCGTAATGCAATTTTAGCTCCGGACACTTTGTTCTCAGTAAGACTACGTAGACTCTGAGCTCACACAGTGTGAGATCCGGATATTCTGATCTCGGTAACACAGTGTTAGCTCCGGAGACTCTCTTCTCAGTAAGACTCCGTAGACTCTGAGCTCACTAACACAATGTTAGCTATGGACACTCTGAGCTCGGTAACGCAGCGTTAGCTGCAGAGACTCTGAGTTCGGTAACGCAGCATTAGCTCCGGAGACTCTGAGCTCAGTAACGCAGTGTTAGCTCCAGACACTCTGAGCTTGCTAACGCAGTGTTAGCTC
>JAODOK010005516.1:0-11144 GCA_027576575.1 Netuma bilineata | reverse complement strand
TGTACTTTATATTATTCTACTCTTACCTCTTACAGTTTTCGAAACTGAAACCTCTGAACCGAGGCTGACATACACACGCTGTTGCCATGACGAAACTCTTATTTCCGGGAAATGGCCCAGCGCTAGAGCTCAGTGGAATGCGCTTTCCCTCTGTAATAAGCATAAACATGTCTGAAAGCGATTTCTTTAGTCTAGTCCATTTATTTTGAATGGCAAACCAAATTGTATACACTCACCGGCCATTTTAATCAGAACACGTGTATGCGCATGTGCGGTGTGCGATTGTTTTACACTTACCTTCTTACAGCACGATGACATAGTGGCTAGAGTTTCTATATGAGGCAGTAGCCACAACAAAAATGATTTTGACCCTTTTGGTGACCTTGACCAGATGACCTTCAAAATGTTGTAGGTTCTATTTGAGACCAATGCCCATCTATCCTGAACGTTTCATGAAGATTGGTCCAGACATTTTCCTGTAATCAAAGAAACCCCACCGAAAACAATACCTTGCTCCCTGGTGGACTCTCTCCCGGACGAGGCAATAAAATCCACAAGGAAAATCCTTGCTTTGTACACACGGGCATTGTCATCCTGGAACATGTTTGGACCCCTTAGTTTCATTGGAGGGAAATTTTAATGCAACAGCATTCAAAAGACATTCTAGGTAATTGTGTGCAGCTACATTTGTGGTAAAATTCAAACCACTAAAACTGTGGAACCATGCTTATAACTCAAGAACAGAAATAAATAAATCAATGATAATCACAAGTATCTGAACTACCAGTGAATGACAAACCCCTAATGGTGTCGAGTATAAATCGTATAAATCTAAATCACCCCCATTCAGACTATTTACCTGTTTTTGTATCTCTGAAACTACAAACTAATTTCCAAAAAAGTTAGGACACTGTAAATTATAAATAAAAACAGAATGTGATGATCTGACAATCATGGAATATCTATATTTCATTGGAAATAGTATAAAGACAACATTGTCAAATGTTGAAACTGAGAAATTTTATTGTTTGAAAAATATCTGCTCATTTTGAATTTAATCCCAGCAACATACAACACGATGTGAAAGTGCGAAAAAAAAATTGTTGAATTTAACACAGCATTAATATTCACATTAAATAAGACATGGTTATGTGAGCATTCCAAAAAAATAATAATGTGACGATGGAGTCGACAAGTGATGATGAGCTGGTACTTATTCTTTTGCCAAAAAGTGTGGAAAATAAGTTTTGGGGTACATTCTATCCTAAGAAGTAGGTGAGAACACGGAAAGTTTCACTGATTGTTTCAGGAGTTGCTGAGACTGTGCCCTGAGTGGTGGCCCTGAAAGGCAAATCACAGTCACAAGTGAAAAAAACCCCCCCAAAAAACACAACCACGTTAAATTTTACCAGAAACAGTTGGAACATGTTCTTAACAAAGATCATTACTGATTGGACAAACGCACTGTCAATCATTTTAAACGGCCTTCCATTTAAAATGATTTACAGTGCGTTTGTCCAATCAGGACAATAATGCGTTTGTCCAATCCAGGATGCGGTAGAAGGAATATCAATAAAGAAGTCATAGGCTACTCTTTGATATTGTGATATATTGCCCTAATTGTGGGAAGAAGGCTACAGAACACATCTTCCTTAACTTCTTTGTCAATATTCCTTCTTCCTGCATTCTGGTTGCTTTACTGTTTGCGAGGCCTGGGACCAAAAGGTGCATGTGGTGCATTTCCTTCCGGTTAAAAAGAAAGACAGTGCGTTCATCCAATCACTGACGATCCTTGTCGATAGAACGTTTCTACTATTTCTGGTAGAAGTTAATGTTGTGTTTTCTGCTTTGTGGTTGTGTTTTTGGTTTTGTGGTTATGTTTTGTTATTTGTCATTGTGATTACCTGTTAGTTGTTGTGTTTTGCCCATCAGGACCACCATACTGATTGGTTGAATGCATTTCTTTCATGGATGAAATATTAGAAAAAACTAACCTGCTGTGAAAAAATAATTGTTGCTTTTTCACACATGACGTGAAAGTGTTCATTTACAGGGTAGTCGTTCAAAAAATATATTTGTCAAACGACAAATTGCTCTGTGTGTCAAGATTTTAGGCTGTTGCTCATACATCTCTGAGGCGACAGCCAGCTGCTTAACTCACCCATCAGCTCCCAGCCATTAAAACCCTTTCACTCTTATTTTAACATGATCAAATGTTATTATAGGCAGACATTATACACTGTGTTAATAAAACAGCTGTGTTGATGCTGAAAACCTGTGTAGGCCAATCACACACACACACACACACACACAGAAAATTGGTCAATTGAGTAGGGAAACCATGGCCTAAAGGTTAGAGAAGCAGCTTTGGGACCAACAGGTTGTTGGTTCAATTCCCTGCACCAGAAGGAATGGCTGAAGTGCCCTTGACCAAGGCACCTAACCCTCAACTGCTCCCCAGGCTGCCCACTGCTGTCAGTGTATGTTAGGGTCTTGTTGTATGTCACTTGGGATGAGAACATCTGCTAAAAGCCTGTAATATAATGATCAGGAATCGATAAATAATTGGATTAATAAGGAGCATTGATAATGGTATTCTGTTCATTCCCATAACTGCATTGCGGTCGTAGGGAGGCATGAGAGATGGTATTGGTATCAATAAAATCTTGTCAATTCCCATCACTAATCAGCGCACTGTGATGGCATGGGTAGCTTGCTGGATGGTCCTGCTTCTCTTCAGCCCAGAGAATGCGGTGTCCATGATGTCCGAAAAGAATTTAAAACATTTTTTCGTCAAATCACAGGACAGTTTTCCACTTCGTCTCAGTCTATCATAAAAGAGCTGGGGCCCAGAGAAGGCAGCTGTGTTTCTGGATATTGTTTATATACAGTTTTAGCTTGTATTTGTAGATGCAGTGATGAACTGTGTTCACAGACGATGGCTTTGTGAAGTGTTCCTGAGCCCATGCAGCGATTTTCACTCCAGAATTGTGTTTTTAATGTAGTGTCACCTGAGGGCCCAAAGATCATGGGCATCCAATATTGGTTTTTGGCCTTGTCCCTTGTGTATAGAGATTTCTCTGGATTCTCTGAATCTTTTAATGATATTATATACCGTAGTGGATGTGATCACTAAATTCTTTGCAATTTTACAACAGGGCGCACACCTTCCTGCCCTCCCCATGCCTACATGGAAAGACTACAGCAGGGAGAGCAGCAGCAAAACCACCCCATGGGGTACAGAACAGAGCAGGCATCAATGACGGAGATGACATTGATTAAGATCAGAACATGGGACCTCCCTGCCTTTCCATGTGCCTATGTGGAAAGCCTTGAGGCAGGGAGAGCACACCTCCTTGCCCTTTCATGTGCCTACATGGAAAGGCTAAGGCAGGGAGAGCAGCAGCAAAGACCCCGCATGGGGTACAGAACAGAGCAGGCATCAAGGACATGGAAATGGCATTGATTAAGGGACCTCCCTGCCCTTCCACGTGCCTATGTGGAAAGCCTTGTGGCAAGGAGAGCACATATCCCTGCCCTTCCATGTGCCTGCCTAGAGAGGCTAAAGCAGGGAGAACAGCAACAAAGACCATGCATGGGATACAGAACCGTATGCCAGCAGATCACGATGCACTCATAGCTTTTGAGCATCTAGGGTGGCTTGAGCCTCAGGCTGGAAGTAACATTCGTAAGCTGATGACCATTGACCTAATCCTAGCCTTGAGCATTGAACTAGAGTTATAGATGCTGCCATTGTTGCTGCTCCTATGCAGAGAAAATGAGCAGTGTAGCATTCAGGTGAGAGCCCACAAGATTGGCAGAGGAGGTGAAGATGAGCAGCAATCAAGTTCAGGATGTGGATTTCCCCTCCTCTGAACAAAGAGGGGCTCTTGATGGCTGGCTCGAGGTCAGCTTCTCAGATGGCGAGTCATGGAGGACAGGGGACAAGCAGAATCAAAATTGATGTTCCTTCCTTATCGCTATTGGTCTTGAATGTTTTTAAAAATATGGGGAAGTAGTGAGATTTAATTAAAATGGCAATTAAACACAGAAATGGCACTGATTTAAGGGACCTCCCTGCCCTTCTACATGCCTATATTGAAAGCCTTGAGGCAAGGAGAGCACACCTCCCTGCCCTTCCATGTGTCTACACAGAAAGGCTAAAGCAAGGACAGCAGCAACAAAGACTGTTTCTATTAGAAGGTCTGTATAAGAAATGAAGCACCAACCCCTTAATGATGTGATTAATTTATGCAGAAGTGGGAGAGTGAAGGGGAGACGTACATCACTGCCTTGTGATTTTTCTCTTATAAGGTCATTTAGGAGGAGATGAATACATGGGTTTTCAAGTAGGCTGAAGGTGGATGGATCCAAAAATGCAGATGAAATTGAATTCCTAAGACAAGTCCTTTAATGGAGGATGGTTGCCTTTGCGGGATTCTGAACCGTGAACTATAAAAGCACTGAGATGTGAAGTGAACAACACTGATTATATCATTACAATGACACCTATTAAAGGGTGGGATATGCTAGGAAGTAAGTGAACAGTCAGTTCTTGAAGTTTGTGTTGGAAGCAGAAAAATGTGTAAGCGTAACGATTTTAGCATCTTTGACAAGGGCCAGATTGTAATGGCTAGATGACTAGGTCAACACATCTCCAAAATTGTAGGTTATGGGGGTGTTCCCAGTATGCAGTGATTATTATCTATCAGAAAGTGGTCCAAGGAAGGACAATCAGTGAACCACAGAAGGGTTACTGTAGCACAAATTGCTGAAAATATTAATGCTGGCTGTGATAGAAAGGTTTCAGAATGCACAGTGCATCACAGCTTGCTTTGTATGGGCTGAGTAACTGCAGACTAGTCAGAGTGCCCATGCTGACTCCTGTCTGCCAAAGAAAGTGCCTACAATAGGCATGTGAGCATCAGAACTGGACCATGGAGCAATGGAAGAAGGTGGCCTGGACTGGTGAATACCATTTTCTTTTGTATGTGGCTGGCCAGTCAGGCATCTGTGTGTCGCTTACCTGGGGAAGAGATGGCACCAGGATGCACTATGGGAAGAAGGCATGCGGCAGAGGCAGTGTGATGCACTGGGCAATGTTCTTCTGGGAAATCGTAAGTCGTGGCATTCATGTGGATGTTATTTTTGACACATTCCACCTACCTAAACATGGTTGCAGACTAAGTATACCCTTTCAAGGCAACACTATTCCCTAATGGCACTAGACTCTTTCGGCAGGATAATGCACCCTGCCACGCTGCAAAAAGTGTACGGTATATGACTTCAAAATGTCACATTTAATAATTCATAATTACATATGCAATGCTTTTACAAATAGATACTGTGATGGAAATATTGACAGGCAGTATAGCTATGGAGAAGGTGGAACAAAAGGAAGTGAAGTAAGACCATGCAGAGTCATACATTTTTAATGTGGACTTAGCTAACCCAGATTGCATATAGTGAGCAGCAAAGAGCACACAAGTTTGCAGGGTTGTGAGCAGGCATCAATGATACAGAAATGACATTGATTAAATTCAGACAGCATAAAAGGGGAGGAACTAGGGTGGAGGTGGGTTGCAAAATGGCTTGCAGAGGAAGCAGCAAAGGTAAGCAGGTTAAAGCAGCTTAAATAAGACACCCTATGAGAGATATGCCAATAGAATGTGTAGAAGGGAATCAGCTGAGCTGACAGCTGATGTGGGCTGGGATTGAGGGCTGAATTTGACTTCATGGCCTGCCAGAACTATGCTATGCTCAATTTCAGTCAGGACCACTTTAGTCAAAAACTTTATTTACATTTGCAATATTTGCAACAAGTTGTATTTGGTGGGTAGCTCTGTTCTGGGACCTCCCTGCCCTTCCACGTGCATACGTGGAAAGCCTTGGGGCAAGGAAAGCACACCTCCCCGCCCTACCATGTGCCTACATGGAAAAGCTAAAGCAGGGAGAGCAGCAGCAAAACCCCCCAAAACCACCACACCGGGCAGACCTCCCTGGCCTTCCATGTGCTTCATGGAAGAGCCAGCAGGAGTAGCTAGCTAAACTTTTAAGTAGGAAGCACAGTAAACCAAGATGAAATATGGTAAGGTGAGTTGAAGCGTCACACATTGCTAGTTGGGGTAACATAGCTAATAAATTTATACAGAGAGCCTGAGCAATAACATTTAAATAAATGCAATAACATTTATTGTTTAATATAGCACAGTCTGAAACCACGGGGGCAGATCAGGCTGGATGGCGCTGCCTCTGGGCACAGTTAGAGAAATTTTTTAAATTCAAAGTGGGGAAAAAAAAAATCAGCCATTTGTTGTCCAAACCTGGAATATAGGCTGTTGAAACGATGAAATTACCCAACGCATAGAACCATGTGAGGCATGCCACAAATCTATTAATAAACGGAACTGAGGAGCGTCCTTTGCTAATGATGTTTACAGCTGCCTCATTGTCAAAAAACAGGATTTGCTTTCTTGACCTCACAGAAGATGAGCTACACGATTGGATAGATTTCCATGAGAGCAGTGGAAGAAGTATTAGCTGGCAAAGATGACAGTTCTTTTGGCCATGCATCAGCGAACTGCTGATTATCCCCTTCAGACACAAGGAAAAATGCTATGAAACTTTGTGTACAACTGTACGCATTATGTCCAAAAGGTTTATAGAAGAAGTCAAGAAAAATGTTAACAAAGAGAAGCAAATGATTCAAGAACAACAGAGAAATGAGTGGTTGAAAAGAGAATGTGATGAGAGGATCTAAGCCTGAAAACTCCTGAGAAATTCGCAAATATCTGCTGTAACATTTCTCTGATCACAGTGGATGCTGAATCACAGGCAGGCGGGATCAAGATCATGCTCAGTTTTATTTCAAAACCACAAAATCAAAACATAACACACTTTTCAGCAGTTTCACAGTGATGAGCTGTGTGCCACCGCACGGACGCGACATCAGTCGGGGGAAGAGAGAGATCTGCACACTCCGCTGCTCTGCTCTTTTATCTGCTCCTTCTTATTGCACACAAACACACACACAGACAGCACATTAATTCACCACAGATGCTTCCACTTTGCCACTCACATTCCCCGGCCTCACTCTCCATTTACAAACTGGCACTTTACCATGCCTCTGCTGCCACATACCCCCACCGCCCAACTCAGGCTGGGGAGCCATCTGGTCTGCAGCCGACTCCTCCCTCTGCCGAGAGAGGTTGTCCGCCACCACCATCTATGCCCCCGGCCTGTGGACCACTGCGAGCTTAAATAGCTGTAGAGCCAGATACCAACAGGTGATCCAGGCACTGGCATTCTTCATGTGGTGAAGCCACTGGAGCAGGGCGTGATCCGAGCACATGGTGAAAGGGCGTCCCAGCAGGTAATAATGGAGGGTGAGGACCACCCGCTTGATGGCCAAGCACTCCTTCTTGATGGTGCTGTACTTCATCCCCCCACATGGAGAGCTTGCACCTGATGTACAGCACAGGGCGCTCCTCCTCCTCCACCATTTGAACAGAACAGCCCCCAGCCCTCTGTCCAACGCGTCTGTCTGCAAAATAAAGGGGAGAGAAAAGTCAGGGGAGTGTAACGGTGTCCATAAGCTGCTGGAACGTAGTGGGTGCCCCAAACAGCCCAAAAGGAAGTGCGACGAACTGGTGTAAGCCAAATGGTGTGGAAAAGGCCGTTTTCTCTCGGGATAGAGGAGTCAAGGGGATCTGCCAATATCCCTTCATTAAATCCAGTGTCTAATAAAAACAAGCAGTGCCTAATCGATTGAGCAGCTCGTCAATGCGAGGCATTGAGTACGAGTCAAATTTAGACACTGCGTTGACTTTCCTATAGTCCACACAGAACCAGACCGACCCATAGGTCTTGGGGACCAGGACCGCCAGGCTGCTCCAGTCACTGTGGGACTCCTTGATTATGCCCATTTCAAGCATGGCCTCGAGTTCATCCCGGACCACCTTCTTTTTGTGTTCGGGCAGGTGGTAAGAGCGGCTGCACACTACCATTCCCGGGGGCATCTCAACATGGTGTTCTATGAGGTGGGTGTGGCTGGGCAGTGGCAAAAACACGTCGGAAAATTCTTTCTGCAACTGGGCTACCTCTGTGAGTTGGGCAGGAGAGAAGTGGTATCCACAGGGGACCGGAGTGGTGGGAGATGTCAATTTTCTTTTTTGAACCTCCAGCCCCAGCTCCGCCTTCTCTGGGATTAATGACACCAAAGTCATGGGGACCTCCTCATTCCAATGCTTTAATAGATTGAGGTGGTAAATTTGCAATGCCCTACCTGTCCATTCGCCTCACCTCATAGTCAACGTCCCCAACTCGCCTTGTGACCTTGAAGGGCCCTTGCCACTTGGCGATCAATTTGGAGCTCGACGTGGTCAGTAATACGAGTACTTTGTCTCCTGGTGTGAACTCCTGAAGGTGCGCACCCGTCGTACAGTCGGACTTGACGTTCTTGCACCAGCCGCAAATTATCCTGGGTTAAGTGCATGAGGGTGTGGAGTTTGGCGCGCAGGTCAAGAATGTATTGAATTGAATCTTACTAGGTGAAGGTCCCTCCTCCCAATTTTCACGTAGCACGTCCAAAATGCCACGCGGCTTATGCCCATATAATAATTCAAATGGTGAAAAACCCGTAGAGGCTTGCGGGACCTCTCATACTACAAATAACAGGGGCTTGAGCCACTTATCCCAATCACATGCATCTTCACTTACGAACTTCCGAATTATGTTTTTGAGAGTTCAATTAAAACGTTCCACTAAGCCATCAGTTTGTGGGTGATAAACACTGGTGCGGATAGGCTTAATCCCCAGTAACCCATACAGTTCACACAGTGTGTGTGACATAAATGTAGTGCCTTGGTCTGTCAGGATGTCTTTCAGAATCCCGACCCGGGAGATAAAGTGGAAGAGCGCTTCCGTAATACTGCATGCTGAGATATTGTGGAGAGGCACTGCTTCCGGATATCACGTTGCGTAGTCCACCAGAACTAAAATAAAGCGATATCCCTGTGCTGACCGATCTAATGGCCCGGCAAGATCCATCCCAATTCTTTCAAAAGGGGTCTCGATTAAAGGGAGAGGGCACAAAGGCGCTTTTGGAGTGGCTGCAGGATTTACTAATTGGCATTCATGGCACGCTGCACACCACAAATGGACATCCCCGTGAATTCCTGGCCAATAGAACTGGGCCATTATTCAGGCTAGTGTTTTATCCTTCCCTAAGTGTCCGGCCATGGGATCAAAGTTAGCCACCTGGAATATGAGTTCCCGATGGCTCTTTGGGATTAATAACTGTGCTATCTTTTCACCAGTTTGAGTGTCCTGCATCCCTCAGTATAACCTATCCTTAATAATAGAAAAGTAGGGGAAGGCCGGCATTGCATTTGGCTGGAGAATTTGACCATCAATTACTCTCACTTGGTCAAATGCATGCCGCAGAGTCCCGTCTCATGACTGCTCTAACGGGAAATCCCCAAGGGAATCCCTGAAAGAGGAAGGAGGGGTGGGGTGCTCCTCACTCTGTGTATCGCCCTGATGTGGTGCTGATGTAGATGGCTCTGTGACAGCTCCTCCCGCCAATGCTAGTCTGGGGTCTTCCCCAGACGGATTACTGCAGGATCCACTCCTTACTATGTGTGTCATTAACTCCTTAACTCCTGGCCAATCAGTCCCCAAAATCAGTGACTGGGTGAGATGAGGGTTAACTGCTGCCTTTACACTATGCTTTTCTCCCCAACATAGAATGTGGACAGACACTAAAGGGTAGTTGTGAACATCCCCATGCACACACAACACCTTCACCACTCGTGCTCTCCCCAATGCTTCACCTTGCACCAGACTTTGGTGGATTGAGGTCTGGTTACAGCCAGAATCCACCAAAGCCTGATACTTATCCCCTTGGACACTTACTGGTATATGATATGCTCTGGCCCTATCGAGGGCGGTTTCTGGCACGTCGGGGACAGGGACCACTGCGCCCACCTCCATCGTGGAGCACTGATTTTGGAGATGTCCTGGCTCCCCGCAGTGCCAGCACACTGGCTCAGGCTCTCCCTCTGCACTGGTGTTATGGACATCACTCACCTGGGGGGGGGAGAAGACACAGACAAGGAAGGGGAAAATGGGAGGACACCACGGGTGCACCAGGCTGGCTGGGGGGGAGCCGGCCCCCGTGGTGGAGGAATGGGGCGAGGACAGGAAGCAGAGGGAGAGGGAGAGAGAGAGGGGAAAGAGGAGAAGGAGAAGCACTTCTTCCTGCCATCAGAACTGCCATCATGTGGTCCTCTGCCAGCTCGATAGCTTGATCCAGCGACACTGGGCGATGACACTGGACCCACTCTGCCGTTCCTTCCAGAAGTCACACAATGAACTGTTACAGTGTCACCAGGTCAATAATTCCCTCGGCGTCGTGGTCGTCTATCCTCAGCCACCGCCGGCAGGCGTCCTGGAGTTGTTGCCCAAACCCGAACGGTCGGCTGACCTCCTCCAAGTGCAGTGAGTGGAAGCGCTGCCGCTGTTGCTCTGGGGAGTGGCCCACACACTGGAGGATGGCTCTTCGGAGGTCTGCGTACATGAGCCAGTTGTTGGCGGGGAGCTGCAGTGCAGCAAGCTGCGCCTCGCCCGTCAGCAGGCGCAGCAAATACAAAGCATGTATTTTTAGGCAAGGTTTCAAAGAGTCTAAATGATCATGAGATAATTAACTGAAAATTGTCTAATTTTTGTGATGGAACTGATTTCTTCATCTTAAAAACAGAGAAGATGCAACATAGTGCTGGAGTGATGATTTCGAGACATCAGGAAAGAATAAATAGAGAGCACTGTGTCCAGCATGACCATCTGCAAGGACTTGAAGAGGGAAAGAAACATTATTGTCATCACTAAGAAAGGAGAGCAGAAGATGTACTTTCTCCCCCAGCTGAGGAAACAGGAATATTGAGAAAGTTGTCATAGTTATCTCTTTGATATTGAGATGTACCTCAGTGTATCTGAAAACAGTGTGGGCTTTAAAGATAATTGGTCTAATTTTGAGGACACTGCTGGCCTGTTAGGGTGGGACGGTATCCATCCCACTAGGGAAGCTGCTGCTCTCATTTCCTGCAGCATAGCTCATAGTCTCAGAACAGGCCTAGTTAATTTCT
>JAODOK010005297.1:0-11188 GCA_027576575.1 Netuma bilineata | reverse complement strand
GCATGTGGTCCTAGTACAAGTACTTCAGTCTTGTCAGAGTTAAGCAGAAGGAAGTTAATAAGCATCCAGTGTCTAATATCCTTTACACATTCCTCAATTCTATTAAGCTGGTGTCTCTCATCTGGCTTTGCAGAAACATACAATTGTGTGTCATCAGCATAACAGTGGAAGCTAATACCATGCTTATGAATAATATTACCCAGAAGTAACATATACAAAGGAAACAGAGTGGGCCAAAAAAAGAACCTTGTGGAACAACAAACTTAATCTGAGTATTCATAAAAAAAAATCACTATTTACATCAACAACCTCATAACAATCAGTTAAATAAGAACTGAGCCAGGAGAGAGCTGTTCCCTTGAAACCCATAACATTTTCTAGTCTATCAAGGAGAATGGTATGATCAATGCTGTCAAAGGCTGCACTAAGGTCAAACAATACAAGCAGGGAAACACAGCCCTGGTCAGAGGCCAATAACAGGTCATTTATTATTTTAACCAGTGCTGTCTCTGTGCTATGATGAGGTCTAAATCCTGACTGATACATTTCATGGCTGTTATTCCTATGTAGATAAAGAATCCTAGGGACTCAAAGGAAGTTGAATATGCATCTACCAATTTGACTCCACATGTTTTTAGCAGAATAGCAAGAAGCAGTATGTGTGTCCAATGAAATCTGTACTACCAAGTACGTGATCAAAGCAAAATCTCTAAGCAGAATTTTTTTCAATGTAGCTAAACCTGGTGATTGCCCTGGTCCAGGCCCCTACATGTCTGAGTAATACCACTAACTTACACAGAAGAAAACTTACCAACATTTCATCACCCAAATGAGGATGGGTTCCCTTTTGAGTCTGTTTTTTTCAAAGTTTCTTCCTCATGTTGTCACAGGGAGTTTTTCATTGCCACTGTTGCTTCAGGCTTGCTCATTATGGATAAATTTATATGTTTAAAATTAATATTTTTCTGTAAAGCTGCTTTGCAACAACATCTATTGTTAAAAGCACTACAAGTTAAATTGACTGAACTTGACCTCATCAAATAAGCTCCATAGGCTACAACCTATGGAAATAGGTCATAAAATCATAATGTGTGTACATGATATTGACTATTTAAATGTCATGTCCATCCATCCATTATCTGTAGCTGCTTATCCTGTTCTACAGGGTCGCAGGCAAGCTGGAGCCTATCCCAGCTGACTATGGGTGAGAGGCGGGGTACACCCTGGACAAGTTGCCAGGTTATCGCAGGGCTGACGCAGAGACAAACAACCATTCACACCTACGGTCAATTTAGAGCCACCAGTTAACCTAACCGCATGTTTTTGGACTGTGGGGGAAACCGGACGAAACGCACGCAGACACGGGGAGAACATGCAAACTCCACAAGGCCCTCGCCGGCCATTGGGCTCGAACCTAGAACCTTCTTGCTATGAGGCGACAGTGCTAACCACTACACCACCGTGCCACCGCTTATAATAGTATAAACAACCGAAAAGTAGGTTTACGTAGATAGAGATTTGGTCTTTTAAATTAGCTGGAGTTTTGTGTTACAAGGAATGTAATGTCACATTTAAAACTTGCATACAATTAGAGACCTTCTTGCTGTGAGGCAACAGTGCTAATCACTACACCACTGTGCCGCCCCAAGTTTAGGTCATTAAAAAGAATTTTCTCCGACACCCGATTATTTTTGTTTAGTGGACCGAAAGCTACTGAATTCGAATCACGGACTTCCAATTTTATTAGGTTTTTTAAAATAGAACAATTAATGAATTTAGGGCTATATGGCTCTAAATTATCTGCTATTATTTCTTGCTTCACCATGACACAATACAAGATACTATGTCATGCATCACGTGGTGGGCTTTCCCCGTTTGCGCAAGGCATTGTGGGATACAATTTTAAAACCGGAAAGGAAAATGGAGGACGCGAATGAAACGTGAAAGACTGACTACAGTAACAGAAAGCAAGAAAGAAAGACGTTATGTTATATACGAAGGAAAGGAAACGCAGGACCAAATTAATAAATATCGGCGGTCAGCGAGCACCTCGGTGTGATCAGCTGTTTGTTTAGCGACAGAATGATGTAACGGTCAGTGCACGGTCAAAGGTAAACCTGCGCATGCGTGTGTGCGCACACGGACTTCCTCTGTCTGCTTGAGTGCGCGAAGCGAGCGATTTCATGCACGTTATTTGCTCGGGAATCCCCTCAAATTAAATAACTTCCCAGCCGCAGAACGGCCTGATTTTTGTGAGATGTTACAGAAATAAAGATGCATCACACTGACATTTCAGAGGGAACTAAATTTCACCAATTTTATGAAATCGGAAGGCCGTCTCGCTTTAAAAAACAAACCAACATTTCTTCTTATTGTTGAATTTGTGTTTATTTGGCCATATAAAATCATGGGCTCATGAATAAAGGAAAGCAGTTAAATACTAAATGTTCTCAGAAATCAGAAGTAATTTGACAGCACTGTTTCTATAGTTTTTCTATAACATTTATATCTTCTAATTTTTATTCTAATTTTTTTCTTTTCCCTCTTCTTTTTATTCTGTTAGTTGCAAGCGTGTTGACATAAGATTTGCAACTTATGACCGGTGTGCTGTGATTAGGTGCAAACATCAATGCTCAGACAGAGGAGACGCAGGAGACGGCACTGACTCTGGCCTGCTGTGGGGGTTTCTTGGAGGTGGCGGACTTCCTCATCAAGGCTGGAGCAGACATCGAGCTTGGATGCTCCACTCCTCTCATGGAGGCTGCGCAGGAGGGACATCTAGAGCTGGTCAAGTACCTGCTGGCTGCTGGTGAGGCTGCTGTCTGAAATTACACAAGTGTATATAAGTTGCTGCTTTTGTACTGGGATTTCTAGGCCTTGCCTGTCGCTGTTCCTGTGTGTTTAGGAGCTAACGTCCATGCCACGACAGCCACGGGGGACACCGCGCTGACGTACGCCTGTGAAAACGGGCACACAGACGTGGCCGATGTGCTGCTTCAGACCGGAGCCGACCTGGTGAGTGGCTTTCCAGGGTTGTTTATTCCACTCCCTCTTACCCCCCCACTGTGTGGTGGTGTCTTTGACTTGAACTCTGCTTTCCTTTCCTTTTTTTTCTGTAGGAGCACGAGTCAGAAGGTGGAAGAACTCCACTGATGAAAGCAGCCAGAGCAGGACATCTTTGTACTGTGCAATTCCTAATCAGTAAAGGTAAGGAGCTGGAGTACTAGCTATTAAGCTCCTCTAGCTATCTTAAGCTCTTTAGAGAAGAATAGGACATCGTGTTAACATTCCTGGTATCGTATTAATTTATCAAACAGCGAGATTGTATTTTCTAAAAGATATTGCACGATACGTAACCCATCATCCACTTGAATGGTAAAATTAAAAGTTAGCCAGGAACGTAGTGCATCTTTTATCGCTCAGTACTCCTAGTAATATATTGAGCATGTGAAATTTTCTCATCAGTGTACACAGCTTCCTGGATTTTGTGTTTTTTTTTTTTTATTTTTATTTTTTTTTTATAAATATCATAGTGATTCCTGTATTGAATATTTACATCGTAGATATAGTAATAAAAGATGGTTAGGAAGACATGTGGGCATCTATGAGCTCATGTATGCAGAAGAGGGCAGGTAGTACTTTAGTCCAAGAGTGTTACTCTGTCCTGCATCGCAGCAGTTTTGAAAAACTGCTTTGGTCAGCTTCATGTACCTTGGAGAAAATGTGTTCATCGTCCCTGGTTGGTAGCTGATGGGGGAGAGCTGGCTAGTAGGTGGGAATTGACAAATGACCAAATTGGGGGGAATCCAAAAGAAAAAACTCGGAGTGCGGACCTCTGACAAGGATAATACCTAGTGCATCTCAAACAACTAGAATATCGTGAGAAAGTTCAATATTTTTCCATCAGTCATTTTAAGAAAGGGAAAATTTAATGTATTCTAGACTCATTACATATACACATCTTTCAAGCATTTTTCTATTTTAATTTTGATAATTATGGCCTACAGTGCAAAAAAAAAAACAACCACCTTGAAATAGGAGTTTGAGTAAAGCAGCATAAATCCCATGTATCTGTCTAGTTCAATACATGCAACCACAATCATGCGGAAGACTGCTGACTTGACAGTTGTCCATCAGACGCTCATCGACACCCTCCACAAGGAGAGTAAGCCATAGAAGGTCATTGCTGAAAAGGCTGGATGGAAAAGGTGCACAAGCAACAGGGATGATCGCAGCCTTGAGAGGGTTGTCAAAGGTTGATTTCAAGATCTTGGGAGAGCTTCATAAGTGGACTGAGGCTGGTGTCAGTGCATCAAGAGCCACCATGCACAGACGTCTTCAGGAAAGGGGCTACAACTGTCGCATTCCTAATATCAAGCCACTCCTGAACCAGAGACGTCTTACCTAGGCCAAGGAGAGAAAGAACTGGACAGCCTCAGTCCACTCCTTGTGAAGCTCTCCCAAGTTCTTGAATTGAATTTTCTTGACCATCCTCTCAAGGCTGGAGTCATCCCTGTTGCTTGTGCACCTTTTCCAACCAGCCTTTTCAGCAGTGGCTTACCCTCTTTGTGGAGGGTGTCAAGGACAGTTACCCAGAAGACGATCAAGTCAGCAGTGTTCCTCATGATTGTGGTTGTGTGTACTAAAGTAGACCAAGTACACTGTATGCAGTTTTACTCAAACTTGAAATGTTCTCATACCTTGAGATACTGGACTTCTGATTTTCATGATCTATAAGCCATAATCAAAATTAAAAAACACAAAAAGACTTGAAATATTTCAGTTTACATGAAAAGAATATAGAATATATGAAACCATTTACCTTTTTGAATTAAATTACAAAAAAACCCTTCACAATATTCCAATATTTTGAGATGCACACACGCACGCCACTTTACTCGGTACACCTTGCTAATACCGGGTTGAACCCACTTTTGCCTTCAGAAATGCCTTAATACTTGTAGCACAGATTCAACAAGGTGCTTCAAACATTCCTCAGATTTTGGTCCATGTTGACCATAGTACCATCATGCAGTTGCTGCAGATTTCTCGGTTGCACATACATGATGTGACTCTCCTGTTGCACCACATCCTAAAAGCGCTCTGTTGCACCGAAATCTAATGACTGTGGAGGTCACTGGAGTCCAGTGAAGACACTGTCATGTTCAAGAAACTAGTTTGAAATGATTTGAGCTTTGACATGGCACATTATCCTGCTGGAAGTAGCCATCAGAAGATGGGTACGCTGTGGTCAGAAAGGGATGGACATCCCTCTTCTGATGGTCAGCAACACCACTCATGTAGCGTTTAAATGATGCTCAACTGGTACCAAGCGGCCCCAAAGTGCGCCAAGAAAATATCCCCAACACCATTACATGACAACCAGCAGCCAGAGCTGTTGATATAAGGTGGGATGGATCCAGGCTTTCATGTTTACACCAAATTCTGACCCTAACATCCGAATGTTGCAGCAGAAAGCAAGACTCATCAGACCAGGCAACATTTTTCTAATCTCCTATTGTTCAATTTTGGCAAATTGTAGCCTCAGTTTCCTGTTCTTAGATGACAGGAGTGGCACCCGGTGTGGTCTTCTGCTGCTGGAACCCATCTGCTTCAAAAGTTTGACATGTTGTGCGTTCAGAGATGGTCTTCTGCATACACTGGTTGTAACAAGTGGTTAGTTGAGTTACTGTTGCCTTTTTATCATCTTAAACCAGTTTGGCCATTCTTCTCTGACCTCTGGCATCAACAAGGCATTTTCGCCCAGAGAAGTGCTGCTCACTGGATATTTTCTCTTTTTCAGACCATTCTCCATAAGCCATAGAAATGGCTGTGTGAGAAAATCCCAGTAAATCAGTTTCTGAAATACTCCGACAAACCCATCTGGTACCAACCACCATGCCACATTCAAAAGGCACTTAAATTCTCCTTTCTTCCCCATTCAGATACTCAGTTTGAACTTCAGCATCTTGGCATGCTCTCCACCAGTCTTTCACATTGCTCTTGGGTGACTTTATGCCACTCCTGGCACAAAAATTCAATCAGCTCAGGTTTGTTTGATGGCTTGTGACCATCCATCTTCCTCTTAAATCACAGCTGAGAGGTTTTCAATAGGGTTCAGACCTGGAAATTGAGCTGGCCATGAGAGAGTCTTGATCTTGTAGTCCTCCAGCCACATCTGGTGGTGTGGCATGGAGCATTGTCCTGCTGGAAGACCCATTCCTCAGAGTTAGGGAACACTGTCCAAGCAGGAGGAAGCAAGCTTTCTTCCAGGATAACCTTGTACATGGCTTGATGCATATGTCCTTCACAAATAAAAAGCTGGCTCATTCCAGCTTTGCTGAAAACACCCCAGATCATCACCGATCTGCCGCCAAATTTCACAATGGGTGCAAGATACTGTGGCTTGTAGGCCCCTCCAGGTCTCCATCTAACCCTTAAATGACCAGGTGATGGTAAAAGCTGAAAACTGGACTCAGAGATGACGACCTTACTCCAATCCTCTACGGTTCAAATCCTTATGGTCTTTAGCCTGTGACCTCTGCCTGGCTCTTCTTTGCTCCTCATTGATGAAGGGCTTTTTTCTAGCTTTTCACGACTTCTACCCTACCCAGAGGAGCCCGTTTCGAGCCGTCCTGGTCATGCACTTAACCACAGCTGCCAATGTGTCAATTCTTTTTGGCCACTTGATGTCATCCTATGGTTGTTGAGTGATTCAGTCACAGAGTTACCAGGCTGTCAAGAGGTTAGGGCCAGCATACCTCCAGAGCCTGATTCACCCCTACATCCCAGGCAGATCCCTACACTCTGCAACTATCGGTCACCTGGCCTCTCCTCCTCTCTGCTCCTCCCCAGCCCACTGAAGACTGCTGTCTGTCCTGGCTCCCCATTGGTGGAATGACCTTCTCATTGTAGTCAGAATTGTTGACTCCCTGGCTACCTTCAAGCGCAGAATGAAGACTCACCTCTTTAGTCTGCACCTCTCCCCTGATTCCCTTCCCACTGTGTAACCATGTATCGGTCTTGACCAACCCAGGCTGTGTGCTGTCTAGCCTGGTGTTAGCCATTTAAGTTTTATTTTTCTCTATTTAGTTGTACTTTGTCAGTTTATTTGTATGGTTGAATTGTTTTTCCTTGGCTGTTTGCGGAGTGTTGGTATTTCAACAGAATATTACACTAAGTATTATTCTGTCACTTGTTCAGCTGGCACCAGAACTTTCTTGTCTAGAAATTCAGTACTTCCTGTACCTGACTTTTGCACTTGTACCTTACTCTGGATAAGAGCATTTGCTAAATGGCTTGTAATGTAATGTGACTCTGTGTGTGTGTGTGTGTGTGTGTGTGTGTGTGTGTGTGTGTGTGTGTGTGTGTGTGAGAGAGAGCATGTATATGTTTATCACTTCAGATGGGTTGAATACAGAGAAAGAATTTGACTGTGCTGTGATGTGTAATAGATGTGATAAAGGCTTCCAATTCTAAAAATCTAATCAGACATTTTCTGTAACCATGTGGTTTTTACTGCCAACAAAATACACAAAATCAACAGACTTCATTTTTATGAAGTTTAAAGTGACAAAGGTCACTTTAATCCTGGTGCTGGTTCAGGAATCATTTAATCCACTCCCCTTTCTGAATTGCTTGAGCTGATGCATGCTAGCTTTGGGGATAAGTATCATCTTGTTTCAATACATTTTATTTCCTAATGTGGGACATCCTAATCACATGTTAGTTTGTTTACAAACCGTTCGGCAGCCAGTTCGGAAAAGTCACATAAGGTCATACGCGGGTCAGAGGTCGCGACCACAGAGCCACAGCAAACACAGCAGATCGCCCAGATTGAATGAAGACTCCTAAATCAAGACAAAGGGAAAAAAAAATAAAGATTTTAAGGAAGTATCTGACATTGTCCGAAGTAAAACACACCAGAAAAGAAAGGGGAAAAATATTCCATATCTAAACGCACCTGTGAGCTCAAAGGCTCTCAAGTACTCGCTTCTGTGTCAGAGGCCACTGGTTCCACCATGTTTGTTGCAACCTCGCTCATTATAATATAATGAGGATAAACTTTGGCTATTTCTGTACCAAAGTGTAAACATTAGCATGCTGTTTTTTTTCCAGCTCATTCATCTTCACAGGCATGAGGTAGCAGGCAATACTGCATGTGATTTAAGTACCTATGAGTTATTCTAGCTCCACAAGGTATTATTAATCTTTTTAATACATCAACCTGCATCACTATAAATCTCACTCTGTTATTAGATAAAGCATATGCAGTAGTGACACTGATACTAGTACACAAACCAGTTGCCATAGCAACATGCTTCTTGCCATCTAAAAAGATCGATTTTCTCAATTAATATAAACAAACCATGTCACATAAAACTAGACTGCATTTCCACAGAGAAAATGCAAAGTGTGCTTGCTGAGCTTTAACAGAGGGTCACCAACAGTAAGTGGATCAGGCATGAGACCTCACACTCTAAAATCTGTTTTAAATGGCTGACCTCACAGTGTGATTGTGCCAGTACAACAAACCAATAACATGGAACATGCTAACTGCTAACATGCTAACAGACAACTTGCTAACAGCTACCATACCAAACTGCTAATGCTAATATGTTGACATCTACCATGTTAAAATGCTAACAGATAACATACTAAGGCTAGCCTCCTAACAGTTCACATGCTAATGTTAACAGCTAACATGCTATAGCTAACATACTGTTAGCATGCTAACATGCTAATGCAAACATGCTAACAGCTAGCATGCTAACAGTTTGCATGTTAATGGCTAAAATGTTAACTGTGAGCATGCTAACATGTTAAGGTTAATATGTTAACAGCTAGCATGCTAATATTCTAATGGTTAATATGCTAACAACAAGCATACTAACACGCAAAGGCTAACATACTATGGCCAACATGTTAATGCAACAGTTAACATGCTAAGATACTGATGACTAACATGTTAACTGTTGGCAAGGCAACAGGATGAGGCTTGTGCGCTAACAGCAACCATGTTTATATGCTAATGGTTAGCATGCTATGGCTAACATGTTAACAGTTAGCATGATATGCTAACAGGTAACATGCTAACAGCTAGCATGCTAACACACGAAGACATATGCCAACTGCTAACATGATATGCTAATGGCTAACATGCTAGCAGCCAACATGGATACATGTTAATGGTTATATGTGGTGTGTGTGGATATAAATAAATACATGCATGCATGTATTTATTTATGGACAAGTGTTCCTAATAAAGTGTGTAGAGTAAATTTTAGTGTCATATTGTTTAGTAATTTTCTTTTTCACTGAGTGTTGCCTCTTCAAGGACTAACGACTTCGAACATTCTGTACCAAACGATGTTCATCTTATCATGCTCATTATGTGTGTAGCAGATGTGCATACAAGCCAGTGATTAGAGAAGATCCAACCAGCTTGAGAACTGATCAAGCTCCCGGAGTGTGATCAGGGCATGTAATGCAATATATGTAATGTCTCCTTTTTATCTAGTAAAGAGTATATATAGATTTGAGAACAAAGAGATGGTATGAGTGGTGTGCCGAACCCTCATCGCTAGGTGTCCGTTTCTGCAATAAACCTTCTTTCACTTGCAAAAGGACGAGACTGGTGTTGATGTTTGTCATTTTTCCACAACAAGTGGCCACTAAGTTGAAGTTGATTTGTAATGGCGAACATAGCTCTTAGCATGCTAACTGCTAGAATGATAACATGCTAATGGCTAACAGGCTTTATGCAAGTGCATGTGTGCCCGAGAGAGGTGTGCGCGCGTGCACATGTACACATGAGAAAGAGAAACTTGACTTAAGAAATGCTTAAGACTTAATAAACCAAAAGAGTGAAGACAAAGGGTAACAATTAACTTTCCTCATTGCTCAAGTAGAGAAACATACAAAAAAAAGACAAAAAAATCAAAATGACAGCAGCAACTCTCCCTCAATTCCGAGAGAACACAGTACACCTCCCACATCCCACTGACAGTTGTAAAGTCATCCACCAAAGTATAAAAAGCATGTTCCACTTTGATCCACACTTTAAGAAGCCCTCTGAAGATCTGCTCAGCATCCACAGAGCACACACCCTGACACCCATTTGTACGGCTCAATCAAATAGACAACTCAGAAGTGGCTAACAAAAAATGAAACATTGAGTGGCTCTTCCCTTTCTTTACTGAATACTTTGGACCATAAATAAACAACTGAAAACAAAAGTGCCTCCCCAAACCCTAAAATAGTACCCTCAACAGATCAAAAAGTGCCACCAAACATGAACACTGAACAAGTAAATATGCTAAAGTCTCTGGCTGTGAACAGGGGAAAAAAAAAAAAAAGGAAAAAAAAAAACCCTCCCTGTGATCAGGATGCAGGTGTGGATCAGGATCCATTGAAGGTTAGCTGCCCATTTTTCAATGGGCCATTTACACAGGGACTGCCAGCAGCCTTTCGGGGATGAGCCTGGGCCAAAAATCCCACCTCAACACTTAAGTCCTGAAATGACTCAAAGTTCCGTACCTTCACACATGTGAAATACAGTGCTTTCTTCCCCAAGCCTTCAAACTTTCCCAGCTGTGGTGTTCTGAAGGAAAAGAGATCTTCTCCCTCTTGCCATTCAGCAACATTGGTACCAACATCCAGGAGAGGAAAGGTGTTCAGCCGCTTCATCCCAGTGATCAGGAAGGGAAGCATCCTCCATGATAAAGGCCTTCAGACCTTCTGGTAATAATCTTAACACCTCCTCCACCACTCTGGACAGCAGCCTCAGTCTGATGTTTATGGTCTACTCCAGGACCTCCATGGGCATCAGCAGGTGGCTGAGCTTTACACATCCAGCCTCTCTGAGAGATGATCTCAGACTGACTGATGCCAGAACCTCTGCTCTAATGAGACTGTTGAAGAACAAAGGCTCCTCCAACGGCCACAAGCCCACTGCAGGAGCAGGATCTCTGGTTACCTTCAGTACACTCCAACACTCCAAAACCAAAGAGTAGAAAGGGCTAAGTCCAGTCAGGTCAGCTTCCTCAGCAAGAAAAGCTGCTTACTGCTTACTTATTGGGCATACCTAACAACCTGCATTTTCTTCCCCCCCCCCCCCAATCTGTCCCTCTGAGTTACATGGAGTCAACAGGAAATCTTCTGGTGGAGAGGGTGGAGACCTCGACTG
>JAODOK010004757.1:0-10000 GCA_027576575.1 Netuma bilineata | reverse complement strand
TTATTTACAAAACATACATCATATGTGCAAGATGAGTTACAGGACGGTCTCAACCTGTTCGCCATCGTGTTCAACACACAAAAACCAGTGAGCAACAGTACCGTTTATTTTGTCACCCATGGCGTACGTCTGCAGGAGAAAAATAATCCATTCGTGTTAACATAATTTTGACTAACCCTGTATATGGCATGTCTCTAAACTTGCCTTCTCAGATTCAGTTAGCGTTCACCGTACTCATGGTATCTTTCAAATACACCCTAGACTACTCACAGGCGTTTAATTATAGAAGGATGACTAAAACAAGCAGAGAATTATTGGCAAACATAGTAAGTGCAACCATTCTCATATATACAGTACATAAACACACCACAGCTGTGTTAATATTACATGCAAGTTTGCCATCTACCCTTCAGATAAATGCATAAAAATATGTAGAAATTGTTATAAATAAACATATTAATATGATATTAAGTAACCTAGGGATACTGACAAGTAATGAAAGATTGAGAATGTCTAAACTTCTAATTAAAATGAATAACAAATTATAATAATTTTAATTAAGATAGTTACATTACATCATACATGATTTTCCCAATGAAAACTATTATAAAGTTTTGCCTTCTCACACTGGAAAAAAAACATCATTCTTGTAGATTTGTCACTGGGGAATTGATGCTGATCAAAAGTGTTTTCAGGCAGTCAGAGAGTGTATTGTTACATTTTTTTTAGTTGTGCACTTTAATGAGATGGACCCATTTCTGCATTCTGTAGTACCATGCTGACACCATCAAGAATGTGCGTGAAGCCACTGAGAGCTTTGTACCAGGAAGCCTTGCGTATAGACCTGTGGCTATTGCACTGGACACCAAAGGTCCTGAAATCAGGACTGGACTCATCAAAGGCGTGGGTTTATCTTTTAAATTGTCAGCAAAAAATGTTTTGTTTATTGTCAAACATTTTGCTTAGAATTGTCACTACATAAAACAATACTGCTCTTATTACACAGTCCTTATGAAACACTTTAAAGAGAGGAGTTGATCCAAAAGTTGCACACCCTACAGATTGAATCTTATACAGTTCATCAAATGCTTTTTACATTGTACTATATTTATGTTATATGTCCCTTCTCCAGAGTGGCACTGAGGAGGTGAAGCTAAACAAGGGTGAGAAAATCAAGCTGACCCTGGACAGCAAATACAAGGACAACTGTGATGAGAAAACCCTGTGGCTAGATTACAAGAATATCACTAAAGTGGTTCAGCAGGGCAGCAAGGTCTACGTTGATGATGGCCTTATTTCTCTGAAAGTCCTGGAAATTGGTCAGTCTCAGCAACTAGTTCAGTACAAAACAAATCAAAACCAAACCAAGGTTGCTAAAAATAATATGCTAATGCTTAGACTTTCTTTTTTACTTTGGAACCAGGTGGTGACTTCTTGGTGTGTGAGATTGAGAATGGTGGAATGTTGGGCAGCAAGAAAGGTGTGAATCTGCCTGGTGCTAAAATAGACCTGCCCGCTGTGTCTGAGAAGGACATCCAAGACCTGCAATTTGGTGTGGAGCAAGGGGTGGACATGGTGTTTGCCTCCTTCATCCGCAAGGCTGCTGATGTTCACGCTGTCAGGAAGGTGTTGGGTGAGAAGGGCAAGAATGTCAAGGTCATCAGCAAGCTGGAGAACCATGAGGGGGTGCGCAAGTGAGTGTACAGGAGAATTGAATGCCACTGTTCCATTGAGTTTTCTTAGTCCAGCGCTTTCATAACAATTCTAACATATTTTTTTGCTTGTTTTCAATCATTTTTTTGTTTAGCTTTGTTTCTCTTTCAATGAGATCCTTGAGTCTTAATTCTGAATGCATTTTTATTGGCCTATATTGCCCAGTTTTAACAAGATTCTTGATTTGAAAAAAATGTTTTTGCCTGGTTTTGATGATGTTTTATTTGAATATGTTTTGCTTTGTTTTGTTTTCTCACACTTTGTCCAGTTTTGATGAAATTCTGGAGGCCAGCGATGGTATCATGGTTGCTCGTGGAGACATGGGTATTGAGATCCCCACAGAGAAGGTCTTTCTGGCTCAGAAGATGATGATTGGACGCAGCAACAGGATTGGCAAACCTATCACTTGTGCTACACAGGTGAAGAAGCAAAAACATGCCTTCATCAATAGATTTTAATTTATTCAAAATAAGTATATAATGAAGGATAAAGCCATTGAATTTTGGCTCCTTTTGACTGGCTACATTGCTCCTCTGAATGGCAGATGCTGGAGAGCATGATTAAGAAGCCCCGTCCTACTCGTGCTGAGAGTAGTGATGTAGCCAATGCTGTGCTGGATGGTGCTGATTGCATCATGCTGAGCGGAGAGACAGCCAAGGGCGAGTACCCTGTTGAGTCTGTGTTAACGCAGCACCTGGTAAGTGTGATGTTGACCCTGTTGGCCTGGCATTTGATTGCATTTTGAGAAATGCAGTACAAATATTTACTGATAGTAGTTCAACATGTTAAAAGAAGGTCTGGCTGACTTGTGCATTTCTGAAACTGTTGTTGTGAAGAAACATGCCTATTATACAAACTTCACTTGCTGTCCCTCACTAAAAGTGTCACTAAAATGTCATACAGTTGGTTTTGTGTACTGGAATGAAGAAGTGGTGTGAGCAGCTTGAGAACTAAGATTGGTTATTTACGATTGACTTGGAAAGTGAAAAAAAAAAAGGATTAAAACCCATTGTTAATTCACAGTGATTATTAACGGATTTTATTCATAGCCATTTATTCTATGCCTGTCTGATTTGCTTCATCTTTTACTTGTCCGTATCTTGTCCTTTTATCAGTGTGTTTTGCTGTCTTCTGTGGAACATGCACAAAGCTTGTCTGTTGTGATTAGATGGTGCCATGCTTTTGAGGAGCTGTCCAACAACTTTACTCACAGCCTGGCATGCTGTTAAAGGTTTTCGATTATTTTTGATTAATACCACTTTACTACGTTTGACCTTGACAAGAACCCTGATATTAGGCTTGCATGTTTTAAATTGTGAAATTGTTGCAGGTTCCCATCTGTATGAATAAATTCAGTAAGACATCATATCAATTTATAGATGACGATGACCGCAAATTTCAAGCTGTGTATATCAGTACATATTAGACTTCAGTGGCAACATTATTCTGATTTCATCTCTTTCCCTTACTTGCTTGTGTGTTTTGATTCAGATTGCCCGTGAGGCTGAGGCAGCCATGTTCCACAGGCAAGTGTTTGAGGAGTTGCGTCGCATCACACACCTGACCCGTGACCCCTGTGAATCTGTGGCCATAGGAGCTGTGGAAGCTTCCTTTAAGTGCTGTGCCAGTGCCATTATCGTTCTCACCAAATCTGGAAGGTACAAACAGAGAGACACATTACATCCATGCATATTCAGATTTATACCATAAGCAGTTTGTATAGCACTTTTATGCTGTATGTCACTCTCACATATTTTGTTCACATTGTGCACACACAGACACACATGCCCTGTGTCATGCCAATGTGAAATGTGCTCCCTCATGCTTAGCCTGACCTTTGCTGGCCTGAACCCTGACATTTTGCAGGCTAATTTAAACTTCTCACTCAGCTGTTGTGGTACAACCAGTACAGACTGTTATATACAGAAGGTCTACTTGACGAAGAGCATTCAGGATGCACTTTAATACATACTATACTATGAAAATGTTTACCAATGAAGCAATACAACAGAAATATCTTCCATTTAAAGTCCAGTATATATTATTCTACTGTTGCTTGCATTGCCTTTTTTGGTTAATGTTGACAGTGTGGCTATTAGTTTTACTTAGTATTACTTAGTTTTACTTAGTATTACTTAGTTTTGTAGCTGTTACAGTTACTCTTTTGAATTGAATTATCATCTCTCTCTCTCTCTCTCTCTCTCTCTCTAGGTCTGCTCATCTGTTGTCTAGATACAGGCCCCGTGCCCCCATCATGGCTGTGACCCGGAACGAGCAGACAGCACGTCAGTGCCATCTGTACCGTGGCATCTTCCCCATCCTCTACAACAAGCCTGCCAATGATGTGTGGGCTGAGGATGTGGACCTGCGTGTCAGTTTCGCCTTGGAGCTTGGTAAGGACCTTTAGATATCTCTTTAAAAGAGCTATTGAGTTGTTTGAGGATTGGGGGTTTTCATCCTTAAGTCTGAAAGTAGCTGAGAAGTAAAAGCTTTGGGGCTCTGGATAATAAAGCACTGGTGTTTCTATTTATTTAGCTATAAGGCTACACTGGGCATAACATTTCTGCCTACAGATTCTGGAAGTTGTTAATGGATAACATTAATTTTCTTTTTCAGGTAAAGCCCGGAAATTCTACAAATCTGGTGATGTAGTGATTGTTGTCACTGGTTGGCGTCCTGGCTCTGGTTATACCAACACCATGCGTGTTGTTCTGGTACCTTGAGCATCATGAATAAGGACTGTGTCATTCTCCATAATCCCTGAATCTCACAGTTTCTTTTGACGTAGATTTCATCTAATTGACATGTTGGCACTATAAATGAATCCACTCTTACACCTCATTGTATTTTCCGAGGACTCTATGATGCTGTTTACAGTGCATTTGCTTGCTCCTCAACTTTACCAAAAATAAATATCAAATCATTTGACCAATTGACCAGAGATTTGCACTCATCAGCCCTACAGTGATTATCATTAAAGTTTATACAAGACTTTGTTGGTATGCTGTGTTGTGGCTTATGTATAGGATGTTGTGTAGTGCTAGAGTGTGTGACGCAGTTGCCTGTATATGCTCCCCGAGTAAATTGTGATACTGCCACACCTCTCTTTCAACTCGTACTCTCATAGCTATTCTCTTTGCACACTGACCACTGACCCATCCATTAAACTGCTCATCTGATATGTGTGAGTTTCTTTCTTTTCCCTGTCAGGACTTTAAGTCTAAAGATGGGTAGCATGACTGATATTTGGGAAAGGAACATTTGATGTCACACTACCCAGTATCACCCTCTAGTGGAGTATTTTGGTGTCGATATGGGTGGTTAAACACTAGATGGCAGTGTATAATTGCACAGCAAATGCAATGCAGCACTCCAAAATACATTCATATTCATATGGTATTGGGGGATCCAGATTACTGATTGACAACTAAACTGCCGTAAGAATGAAAATATGAGTGATTGATTAGTATTTTTCATCCATGTGCATGCAAGTACCAGTTCAGGTGCAGAATGAGTCAGCACTCAGATTTTACACCCATTAATATTCACATCACTTTGAATGCACCAGGTAGCCTACATTTTATGCAATTTCTCAAATCTCCACCAGAGCCTCTAAAAATCAATGGTAAATAAATTCTCTCAGTGCTCCATGGTCATCAGTATGCTCTTACTTTTGATGATCTTTATCATAAGAGGCATGCGCTTTATCATTGCTATAATTAGTAGGGGGAAAGTGTGCTTGTTCACAAACTGCAGTGTCAGGATGACAGGGATCAGCTGGCAATTTGTATGCAAATGGAGTAAGGCTTAGTTTGCTTGCACTGTACTGCTGTCCCCCCAGGAAGGAAGCTGGTGTGAGTAAAATTCTCTATAAAACAAAAAGTAAACATAGAAAAAAAAACAACAACCCACACTCTTTTCCTCCATTTAAGAATGTTTTACTAAGTGTCACTTTAGGAATCTTTAAATGTTTCCATAATGCAAAATCTGATTTTTCCCCCCAACAATACTCCAGCTTGTATCTCACTTCTCATTAAAGTATATGGCGTGTAGGCTAAATATTCAAGTATTTCAGTCAGTCAGCTTAGGAGAGGTTGGAGTGGGAGATAAAGATTGATCCAGCACTGCGTTGGTGGTGTATATGAACTGGACAATGTTATCTCTATCCCCTGGTGATGCAATGTCAAAAATCTGAAGCTCTAGAACAGACCCCAAACCCTCATTAAAGTGCCAATATGTAAAAGAGAATAATGGCTCTTAATGAGATGACCTTCATATTTGCTCTCTGAATGCAACAATGCAAGATTAAAAAAAAAAAAAATCCAGTAACATATTGACAACCCTCCCAGTTTTTAATTATGAGTATGGTTAAATTATGATTATGGTTAATGTTTTAGTTGCGATATATGCATGTATATTAAAGCAATTAATCTGTTTTTCTTATAAACTGTTCAATACGCAAATCTCCACCTTGTTTTTTAATTATCAAGGTATTTACATATGTAAACTCATGTTAGCAAGGAAAAATCAAAGCAGTCATGACTTAGAAATTAAATTTGATGCAAATGACCTTTTTTCACTTGACCTTCTTGATAGTCATTCCAGAAGAATAATACTTAAATGGCTAAATAGATGTGAAACATTAAAAAAAAAATCAATATAGCAAGTCATTAATGCTACTATACATTTGTCATAAAAATAATAAATGTATATTTCATGTATAATCCCACATGCATACATACACAGACCCTCACATACAATTAAGCACATAACATAATATACACGAAATACTTAATATTACTCCATAGTATTGATAAATAGTCTAAGTGATGCTAGAATTGTTAGATAAGTATCTAGGACTGTGTGCCACTGTTATATTTCTTTTTCCCATGTAGATATATACATGAAAATGTCAAGACTTGAGGTAGTGTAAAAGGTAATAATAGTATGAATACTACAATGACAACATGCTTAACAAATGCAAAGTGAAGACCTTTTTAAATCTCAGCTGCCAACTGAGTTCTCTCTGATGCTCATCTTTCTCCCAAAACCAATAAACAAAGAAGCAAACAAACAGGTGTTATTTAAGGTATAGATAATTCAAGATACGGATTCATTCAAGATACGGAAATGTAACTTACTGGACAGTAATGGTTATGGACTGAGTTTTTGTTGTTCCCAGATTAAGTATTTCAAGTCTTGCAGGTTTCAGATCATGTGCAGTACATTCAGCATTACAACACTTCTGCATAATCAAGCAGAACAACCAATGCTCAAAAGGAAGGACACTTGATAGTTCTCAGCCAATTGTTATGAGTTTGGCAAAAAACAAAAAGAAACAAAAAACCCTTTATGTTTTTGTCAAATTTCTGGTTGGGACAAAGTTCAATTTTTAAAAAAAGATATTAAATATTAATGTTACTGAAATAATGCCATGCAAACTGTGGACTATGCTCATTCATCATCCATTCAGTCAGAGCTGTATCCTGGTCAGGGTTGTGGTCGATCCGTATCCTATGCTGGGAACACTAGGCGCAAGGCGAGAATACATCATGTACAGGATTCTGCCAGTCCATCACAGTGTGGAATATGTTGTATTTTCCAGTACACTAAAATAATCACAATGCAAATTTACAGTTGCAGTTCTGGAAACACAAGCTTTGGCATTATATGGGCTTATATCACAATAACATATTAAGGTGTAATCAATCATCTTTATGAGCCAATATATTTTCTTTGCTAAGAAGAATGCTGCAATGTACAAATCTCAGTGCAGGTACAAAACCAAGCATACAGTTTTATTGCTTAAGTGCCACACAATTACACATACAAAGCACATATAAAATAATTGCGATACATTCTTTATCTTATCTCTTTTGCAGTGGAAGTGAGGGGATCATTCCCTGTCATTCAGGCTCTAAGGCAGTGCTGTTTAAAAAGGAAAGGCCATAGATACTAAACAGTGTGCCTTGGTTAACAAGGAGGTATAGATAGGGGAAGGTCTAGTGAAACGGTCAGTGCATGTCTGATAACATGATGAACATTATGTGTATGCCTGTGTATGTGTATTTGTGTCGTCACCACAATGACATGATATATAGCAAGAAGTATATTTGCATCTCTTTCCCAGCATACTTCCCGAGGATCACCCATAACCCTGTTATTACTGTACTGGTTTAAGTTTTTTTTTTTGGAAACTGCTATTTGTTGCATATCCCTACATAATATCACTATTATTAGTATTGCAAAATTGCTAAAGGAACTTGGAAGACAAAGTCAAATAGTACACTTAAACACCATTCAGTCACAAACCCACACTTACATACACTCTCATTCAATCATCAGATGCCTATCTATTCCTTCGTTTGGCATTATGAGTTGAGAAGTAGTCACTGCACGGTTATAAATACAGGTAGACAAACATCTCCTTAGCCATAAAAGTGACTTTCTTATACATATTTTTCATTGATAAAAACATGGTCTGTACAATAGACAAGGACACCATCCATTCTCATAAGTTTGATGGGAGTTTGGGGTGCAAGCTTGGTGTCCCTGGAATGGAACTCTCTCGAGACCCAGGATCACCAGTAAACCCAGTCTGGGCTTGGGACACTTTGGAAGTCTGTCTTGACATGGCCACATGGCCGGGTATTGAACTATAAGGTTTGGTAACAGGGGTTGGGAAAGAAGTATGGCTGAACCCAGACACTGATACCAGATGTGACTGATCTGGGACATGTGGGCCTTGTCTTACTAATTTATGCCTCTCAAAGGGTCGTGGGGAAGGAAGCGATATGGAAATAGTGCTGACATCCTGAGAAGGGAGATCAACCAGAGATCCTGCCCTCTCTTGTGACTGGGAAGGCAGAGGACAAAGGGTCTGAGGGGACAGGAGAGAGCTTTGGGATCCTGAGGTACTCGAGGGATTGCTATTAATTGGTGTCCGCTTCCTTTGCACCATAGGACTCTGGAATGAAGGGCTCCAGGCTGGTGGGGTGGTACAAGGGGAAGCATTTCCAGAGCCATACTGAGTAACTGAAGCCAGAGCAGATGGTTCATGTGAGAGCTGTACGAGATGATCACTGCTCTGAGGATCCTGAGTCTGGGGATTTGGGACAGTTGGCTCTAAGAGATTTGAAGAGAAAAGTGGGGATCCAGTAGAAGGTGATGGAGTGGTGGTCCTAACTGGTTTACTCACCTCCTGACTGCACTTAGCATGAAGAGGTTTGGGCTGAGTGGACTGCAGTTGTGTTAGTATAGGGCTAATGGAGTGGGCTATTAAAGGAGTAATAGTAGAGGCAGAGGGAATGGCAAATTGAGCCAGGTCTCTTCCTACTGCCCCTTGTTGGAAGAAGCCAGGCAGTGGCGCAGTAATGCTAGAGAAGGAAGCATGTGGAAGCTGAGGTTGGGGATGGAGCTGAGCCACACTGGGGAATCCAGAACCACAGGTGCTGAGAGGTCTTTGGGAGAAGGTGGAGGCCTCACTGATGCTGGATGTCATGGTGGTGATGGTGGTTGTTGTGGAAGATGGCAAAGAACTGGAGGCAGAAGGCAAAGGAGGTGAGGAAGATGTTGCAGAACTCTTGGTTCTAAGTGAATCCAAAATAGGGGTCTCCACTCCAGAGCCAAGCTGAGAACTTGCTCCAGAGGATGAACTACCCAGTGTAGTACCCAATGCACCAGAAACCACTGGAAACCTTTTAAAATGGCCTGGTGGGTCTTTCAGTGAACCCAACATTGGTACCGGAGGCCGGAAAAGTGTATGGGGCAGATGTGGGTGGCGGGTAAGGGCAATGGCCACTGAAGTAGTGGCTGCAGCAGCTTGGAGTGGAGCCTGGATGAGAGGAGCCCAGATAACTGGAGTGTGAGAGGAATTAGGTGGGGTTGTGTGAGGACCTGGTGAAGGGGTCTGCATTAAGTGAGCACAGTGAGCCATGTCCCGATCATGCTGTACAATCTGCTGGATGATTTCATTCTCCTGAAAGTTCAGCACACCTGAGTTGAGATCTCGCTGCACTTTGTGCTGGAGAACAGAGTTTCTCTTTCCTATAATGATAAAGCAAAAAGAAACAATATATAATACTTACATAATACTTAGACAACGCTTTATGATTTACATTATATTGCATTAAATATCCATCATTCATAACCACTTATCCTGTGCAGGGTCACAGGCAAGCTGGAGCCTATCCCAGCTGACTATGGGCGACAGGCAGGGTACACCCTGGACAAGTCACCAGATCATCGCAGGGCTGACACATAGAGACAAACAACCATTCACACTCAC
>JAODOK010004536.1:0-11359 GCA_027576575.1 Netuma bilineata | reverse complement strand
TGTGGTGAGAGAGGACATGAAAGTGGCAGGTGTGGTAGAGAAGGATGTGGAAGACGGAGCAATGGAGACGAAAGATCTGCTGTGGCGACCCCTAATCGGGAGCAGCCAAAAGAAGAAGGACTTTATTTTTATGACAGGGTTGAAAATGCTAAGTGTGCCCTTTTTGTTGTCTTTCAAATGTGCTCTAGTTAAGCCCAGGCCGTGTTATTTCCCCCACACAGCCTGCTTGACACATGGAAGGTTTTTTTTTTTTAAATAGATCTGTGACGAAGGTGCTGCATATCTCTCGCTGTTCAGGCCACTGATGGAGGCCACTTCTTCTGCACTGCCTGGCAACCAAAGGATGCTGAAACTGGTTAACACCATGGTGTGTGAAGACAATCTGCCGTTGATTATACATTTATAAAAACAGTTAGATCTCAGATTGTATGTTTAATCTTTCCATTCACTAATAAATATGCTATAATTCTTCAAATAGTATTTTCTTCGACCTTAATAAGTAACAGTTTTAAGTAACAGTCACTGTTAAATATTTTCCTGTAAAATGACAGTAAAGAACTGGCAGCAGGGTTGCCATTATGTTACTGTAAAATTAAAATTTTTTTTACTGTCACTAAAATTTACGGTTTTGTACTGTTAATGAAAAATACAGTATGGGACTGGTTTTTTTTATTACTTTCCTGTATAAAAACAGTAAACAACTGCAGCAGATTTGCCAAAACGTTACTGCAAATTTAACATATTTTTACTGTCACTAAAATGTACAGTGTTATACTGTTATTGAAAAATACAGTGTTCACTGTTTTTTTTTATTACTTTTGCAATACTTTAGTCAACTAATTTATTTAAAAATACATTATCAGTCTTCACAAAATCTACAAACTACAACAAAATGTGCTTTGTGAATTTAGAACAGATCAGCATGTAATTGCAATGTGAAAAACACAGCTTCTTAATGCACTTTGACTTTTATTTTAACACGAATTTAGAATCTTCACATTCAGACTGTGCCTTCTTTATATATAAAACTTTGGCTTTTTGCTGAAAATAGTGCAATAAAAGAACAAGGCATTCAGACTTGGAAATATTGACTTGAAACTGACCACAACAACGTTCAGATAATGAAGCCTCTAAGAGACTGTTCCACAAAGCAGATTAGAAAGTTAGCCAGATAAGTGTACACATTTTGCATTATCATGGTAGTGTGTTTAAAAAAAAAACTGAATAAATTCTGCAGATATGATTCACAATTCAGGTTCAAAATAAGACAAAGACAATTTACAGAAATTATAGCACCCGGCAAACTTGCTTTCTTTGTGGAGTACTGACAGTTACAGACCGTTGAGCAATAGATAAATCATAAAGTTACAGACTTTCTGTGTGTGCCCTTAGTATCCTCTTGTAATCTGCTATATATTGTAATGTGGTCAATGAACATAAAAATCCAAACAAAAGTATCACAAGCCCTGAAAAAATATCCAAAGTCCAGACCTAACCCCTCAGACAGTCAAAACATGCCAGCATGAAACATTCAAACAGTGGTATGTGTATGTTCAGAAACAGGATACAAATAACTTAGCGAGAATAACAGGGATTCAGACTTTCTACCCTGTAAGGGAGAGAGAAAGAGGGTGAGATTGAGAGGGAGAAAGAATTAAAGCAATGAGACAAGCTGGTGTCTTTATGTGTGTGTAATGGGACTGAATAATCTCACCATTGACTGTTGTCATCTTTTTGCTGGTGGCTTTGCCAGTTTTTTTTTTTACAAGACTTTGCCCCGTCCAGCCTTGGTGCCTCGCTCAGGGTTTATACCAATGAAGCGCCTGAAAAATAATAGTGTCTCTTCAGACAGTGTAAAAATCAAGTTGTGTAACTCACTTACATTAACAACACAACAAAAAGCAGCAAATGTTTTGTTCACAATAGCATGCCATTGAAAAGATAAGAAACGCATGTTTTAGTGAAAATACCTAACCTTTGGATGAACTCAAGAGTGCATGAGGCCTCTTCTTGGTATTTGAGATTGAAGATGTAGAAGGTGGAAAATAAGGCAGCAAGCCCTGTCAAGAAGGTGGGTTGGATTCCCTCACATATGACATGGCCCTCAAGGCTGACCATCCAACGTTGAATACAGCTTCCTGCTGTTTCACCTGAAACTTGACAAAGAATTGTCCTGTCAAATTTTTACGGATTTTCAGTCCATGTTTGAAATGATTTGTGTTGAGTTGCGAAAATGAATTTTACCATGTGTAGTACTGGATTTAAAAAAAAAAATCCTTTTAATCTCTATGAACATTCTATTCATAGTGGATTAGTTACAGTTACTGCCTCTGATTTAAACTGCCCCCAATATCAACCAACAGTAGCACAGTTTTTATTGTTACAAAATAGTAATTGTGATATAAATGTGTGCATTTTGTTTGTCTTTTGTCAAAAGGATAAACTGCTTTGATTTTTATGGCCCTACAATCATGTTACAGTCAGAGGTGCTTTTGATAAAACAATGGGTATCTCCAATTGCACTCATTTCTCTAAATATGTCTCTAAATGTAGCGTTTTTTTAGCAAATGTGAAGATATATTGACTATTCCTCCAACCAAGAGAAAGTGTAAACATTTGAAAACCAACAATGCATTCATATAACAAAAGAAATCAGAGAATGCTTTCCTATTCAGCGATGTAAACATACCAAGCAGTATCAGACGAGGAGTTGCAGGAATGGAGATTATCCTCTCAATGTCAGCTGTAGTGGCAGATATATATGTGTGTGTAAAGTGTATTTTTTTCAATGGAAACTTACATTTACAAGAAGAACTAGTCCTGTAATGTTCTCTGAGAAATGAGCCATCAGAAGCTGGGTGACAAAAAAGGACAGCTCGACATCTTCACCCAGAGAGAGAACTTCCTTGACTCCTGCATTGGTGGGTTTAGTCTTGAAGAGTTCCACAATGGCTCTACCACACCCCTCCATGGCAAGCTCAAGTGTATGCAGCAGAGGGATATCAGTGAGAAGCTCAAAGTGAGAATTAAGCCCTTTCTGGGTGAACAGGTATGGCCACTTGGATCTTATATCCTCAATGTTTGGTGCTGGTAGAGCATTTATGTGGCACCGCTGCACATAGAAAGTTTTTTCCATTAGCTGCTTAACCTCTGCTCTCTCAGCCCCATTTATACCATCCCGACTGTAAATAGCTTCCAGTTTTTGACGTTTGCTCTCCACTGTGTCTTCAGTCTCATCTGGTGGGAGGCTGGGCTGGAATCTGGAACAGCCATACATGTCTGTAGGTCCTCTCTTTTGTCCATGGCCAGATGAATGGTGCTGTCGAAAGCTGCTGGTGCGGTTCAAGTTTTCAATCCGATTTTTTACTTGAATGAGGAGTGATGTGTATCCACTACCCAGAAGCTGACCATTGTCAAGTTGATCGGCAAAACTGTTTGGGTATTGGTGAACAAGGTTCCGGTAAACTGTGAGGCACTGTGAGTGTGTCGGGTTTGGTTCATGCTTCCTCATCTCATATGCTAGCACTCTCACCATCTGTCATCGTGCGGCAGGTGAAGGCCTCTTACCATCTGAGATGGCTGAACGAATCTCCACAGGCATGCGGTCCCATGGTACCTGAAAGGATTCTGGCCATAACTTCTTTGCATAGGAGGAGGGCTGGCTGTCTTCATTTCCACTAGATGTTGAGCAGGAGAGCAAAGATGAGCTGGATGGACTGGAGAATGGTGTAGAGTTGCTGTTGTTTGCAGCGGTGGGAGAAGGGAGGAATTGGAGGTCTAGTGTGACTGTCTCTGTCTCTAAAATTGACAACAAATGATATGAGATATATGAGAAATGAGGCCATATAACTTTTAAAAATGAATCAATGCATTAGCATAATATGTAGTGAAATAGTGATACTGTGAAAGTAAACAAACATACCCATTTTGAATGCATCCAAAAGTTTACACTGTTGAATAACAGGAAGTAAGTCTTCAATGTCCTCTTGTTTTACATACTTGAGGTCTTCTTTTGAGTCTAAACCACAGTTTATCAGCTTGTCAATCACAAGCTGTTGAACAGCTTCAGAAATGGTTGGCAAGGCACTGGAGAGGATATCCTTCAGCTCCTCCTCCAAGGTTTTCATTGCTCTCTATGGAGAGGAAAGAATGGTGTGGAACAATTATTGGCATGTCACACAAAATGTACTCTGGTAATGGGTAATAATCAACCAGATTGTCCTGCTTAACACAACAGTAACATCCCTGAATTGGCGTGAAGCCATAAACCCCTAAATCATGGAGAAGCAAGGCCTCACATTTTTCAGTGATAAAATAGACCTCTGAATTATTGTGGATAAGTACAACAATGATCTTTCCAATCATAAGGCCCCTAGAACTCTCATCTATAATGACATGCATGTTTTTCTTGTATTTTGTTCCTTTCACAGTTGCCTCATGAGCAATCAAAATATTTTCAGGGCCAAAATCATAGCTCGATACCGATTGCCTGATGGTATTATTGTAGTTGTTTGGAAAAAATGCAGCCGCCTTTTCCACAACAATAGTTGGTGGGAAGAGATCTCCAGCCGTAAGATATGCCTGGAGGAGCTGATGCCTCTCTGCAAGAGTTAAGCACAAGTTTTTAAAATTGTGCAGTTTTCTCGCACACTCTTTACAGTAAGTGTGTTTGCTCTCAAATCTCAATGTCCCCAAATGAATAAGTGGTCTGAAGTGGATTATGAGCTCTGGATAGTGGCTGACATAATGATGCTTTGGCTTCAGTGGTTTATCAGAAAATGCTTGCTTTCTGAAGTACAAATATTCATCAATAAGCACTCTCAGGTATGCTATTTGGCCAGTTGAAATGGCTGGTGCACAAATAAGAGAAACCATTTCTCTTAATTGTAAAACCAATTGCCAAGCTTGATTTTCACCTGGAGATTCAATTTTTTCTCCAATCAGCACTGGTAACATCCTCAGCAAACACCAGTTTTGGACAGCATGCCCATTCAGCTTATCACTTCCTGGAGTCACCTCACAAGGTTTATCATTAGCATCGTTCCCTAGATACTTAAACTGACTTATTCTTCGGTTCAAGTCAAGATAAGTAAACTGTTTGTCTACCTTCACCAGATGCTGAATGTATAATGCAAGATCAGAGGCTACAATGCCTTCAAACAAATCATGGCCAATACATGGAGGCAATCCAGGCTGACACACGTGGAAGAAGGACAGCTCATTAAACAAGGAGTCAAATTTTATACCTCCACTGTGGACTGAACCTTCTTCAAGTCTCTGAACATGCACTCTGTATGACTGTACTGTGCGAGTAGTGGCCCTGCAAAGAGGATCTGCCTGAAATGTGTTCCTGTCAATTTCACAGTATCTGCAGAAATTAACACTCAGACTGAAATTCTCAAGAAAACCTCCAATGCTGTGTGACCCCAAGTTGTCACCCACAATAGCATGCAGTATTCCTTTATAGACCTGTCCATCAGGTAACATTATACCATTGTTCTCAAGGTCTTTCAGATCTTTTACCAGATGGCCCAGGACCAAATCCTGACCAAAATACTTGAAATCTTGTTCTCTGCAGAGAAGAGCTAGTTGCATCTGATCAATACTTGACCTGTGGTGTGGTAATAGGTCTGCCAGTGTGAGATACACTGCCAGTATTTTGTGTTTCTTTTTTCCTGACCCAAGTGGGTTTACTACTTCAAATGCATCCTGATAAAGAATCAAGCCCAAAGAAGACCTCTCTGTATGAAGTAATTTCTCAGTAATGTTGTCCCCATCCCATACATCTTGAAAAACATCCTTAGTTTGGACTTGGGTGTGTACTTGATTGTATTGTTCTCTTACAGATTTGCACTGAAAAAGAGCTTCAAGTGTTTGTTTTATGGGGATGTACTGAGCAAAGCACTCTTTCCCTGCTTCATTTTGTCCCAGACATATAGGCACTGGTTCAATATAATGAAACTGATTCTTGAACACAGTCTTTCTCCGTTGATCTGTTTTCAGTGTGTTGGTATTGTGAGTCCGGAAAAGATCTTCTGTTTTCAGATCATCAATAAGAGTCCTAATGACATCATCTGGAATCCCAAGCACATGCAATTTCTCATTCAGTTTAAAAAGGAATTGTGACTGGCTGATGTCATGTATTGACTGCAAATCTTCAATGATTGTCTGAACAGTGGATGATGGAAGCAGCAACTTTGCTTGTAGTTTAAGATAAAAGAGAGCAAGATTCCTCAAGAACAATGTATCATCAATATTTTCTGGGGTAACCTCTAAATGCTCAGTATTGTCAGCTGCATCAACCTGCATGTCACCCAGTAAGTCACTATCATTATGAGTGCCACTTGTTCCACTTGCACCTGCTGGGTCAATGATAGACGCCATTAGATTTCCCTCTGCACTTTGTTTATGTTTTCTGGACAAATGAGATGTAAAAGTTGATACCACAGTAAATGTCTTACCACAATGCATAAAAGGACATGCAACTGCTCGTCCTTCTTTAATGTGAACTTTAAGGTGAGAGTAAAAATCAGTCAGGGAATCAGATTTGTCACTACAGAAGTCAACATGGCAGGTCAGATCCACTGGCATACTCACACTGTAAAAAAGAATTGCTCATTCAACTTAAAATAATTTGTAACCTGGCTGCCTTAACATTTTAAGCTGGACAAGAGTTTAAGGCTTAAATTGTTTGGCAAACTAAGATGCTTAAGTTGTTTAAACATATATCTGAGTTTCTTAAACATTGAATAAATAGTTGTGTTGACAAAGGCGAAGGTGACAAATTAGTCCCATTAACTTTAGATTTTAAGTTTAATCAACAAGTTTTTTAGTGATACCAACAAGATATTTTAAGTTGTACAAACCTAAATCCTAGTTTAGACAACATAAAATGACCAGTAAAACCAACAAACTTGGAACGATATTTTGCGTTGTACAAACATAACAAGTTGTTTAAACTAAGCATGTTGTACAATTAACTTAGAATTTTTTGTTGTGTAAACATACTAATAAAATTTAACTCAACTAAGAATTTTGTTGAATTAACTTATGTTTTTAAGGCAGCCAAGTAACTTTTTTCTAGGAACAGTTGATCTTACTTGCAATGTTAAGTTAATTAAAAAAACTGAACCGCATTATTTCCCCACACGACTTAAATATACAGTACAACATAACTATTCTTTAACATCAAAGAACATTCAGAATGCCATTTTATTTAATTTCAAACTTTGCTGAATTAATTATGACATGAATTGAATTATGACAACACAATTGCCACATATTTAACACATTTCTAACTTTAATATCTTCAACATTTACAGAATAAAACTATCTGTAAAATAACATTAATATTGTGCTTGCCTGCTACCATGCAGAAACTGTGATGGTATGAAGGTAGACATGAAATATAAAAGCTATCTGCTTAAAAGCTTGTGCAATTTAACTCGCAATTCAAGTAGATTTCAAGTATGTCTTGACTGAACAAATACTACATACATACTACAAAAACACTGTTATAACATTTACAACACATTTACAAGTTTTCTATGGCTTTTACAGGCCTTTTTCTTTTGAATATAGACCTTTTCTTGAGTGTTCTTACTGTGTTATGTAGTTTCTGTATCAACATTTGTGACTATAATAAGACTGTCTGCAGAATAGCCTGAGTACTGTGTTCAACCCCACAAGAACTGTCAAGGCATAAAGGTATAAATTGTGAAATATAAAAACTAACTGCTTAAAGGTTTGTACAATTTAACTACAACACTTCAAGTTAAGAAAAAATAACTGAAAAAATAACATTACAACAGTCAACATTTTTATAACACCTACATTATGCATTTTCTGTGACTTACAGGCCTTTTTCTTTTGAGTATAGGATTTCTGTTGAGTCTTCTTAACATATCTTAGATATATACATTTGTTCCCGAACAGTGATAGCTGGCCAACTTGCCACTACACTTGTCCTTGAAGCATCTTGTTTCGGATTCCATGAACTTTGGTTGAACAATTGCCACTTCCGATGCCCATGAAAACTTTTTGAATCACTTCAAATGTGTACTTGAGTCCTTTGGGATAGTCTATGTTAAGACAGTACAAAAGACCTATCAATGTAGCAAAGGCATTGGCAACATCCCTTTGGTCATGCAGAATGATGTGCTCCTCCAGTATAACAACAACATCGACTACCTCCTTTGCCAGCAACTCCTGTTTTCTTGCACCTTCCTCAACAACAATCAAGAGCCCGATGTTCACTCCTTTTGTTTCCTCCTCGTCTAAACTGCCAGTCTAAAAAACATGATAAAGTAGAGAGATAGCAGATCAGAAATTAAGCATGTACCATCCATTTGCCAATTCACTATTTAAATTTGGCCAATGTATACATTTATACACATAGTATAATTTATTTATAAAAAACATGGAGTCTCAAATTTAAGTCGCAAGTCCAAATATTTTCCGTAGTGTAATCATCATAGCATGCAATCACAGGCCTTTTTGAAATGGTCCAGTGTGTAGTACTTAGTACTGTGTAGTGACATCTAGTAGTACATATGGTTGTTGCAACTCCCTCACCTAACACTTTGACTCCATGCACAGAGGAGACACAGTGGCCACAAAACACATATCTACACCATTAGATGCTACTAACCAGCACACTGGATCTACAAGTGGTGCCACAGTGCTTAAGTGTGAAGTAAAGTGCATAAAAGAGTTTCATAGTTACTTAAAGGCTCTGTAGGTATACATTTTTTCAGGTGATAATTTCTGGCACATTTTGTAAGCCTAAAATCTAAATGTCAGTCTTTAACATGCGTAAATATCAGTGTTTTCTGTTGTTTTTCACCATAATTAGAGTTTCCCATGCCAAAAAATCAATTCACACACCTCACAGACGCAGATGAAACCTTTTGGATCCTCCTTCAGGTAATACGGAAGTCCAAGCAAAACAGCTGCTCTTCTCTTCTGGTTTGAAGTCTCAACACACAACAACAACAACAACAAAAGAAGAAGAAAAATTGTAAACAAGCACCCTCATGGGGTTACTGCTGTGTCACTTAGCATCCAACAAACTAAACTGGTTTAGAACAGATTAACAATCCGGTACATGCTAAATGGGACATGGCTACTCTGTCAATATAACACTTTAAGATGAGTAGCATTGTAACTTTGTCATAACACAATATAGCAAAAATCTTTATTGTCCTTACTTCCATGTCGAGGGGCTGAAGCAGAGCACGCAGGTCTGCACTGCTGCTACTTTGCACTTTGTACATTTCCAGCAGTCTCGGGACATATTTGTCCAGTCCATCAAAGAAAGACCAGTGGAGTTCAGTTGAAACCAGGCGCAGGAACTCTGCACTGATCTGTAAGGACAAAATCAAATGAGTTATCAGTGGTTTCCTTACAACATAAATACACTGAGCAAAGAGGTCGGTTTTGGCTCTCACAGGCCATTGAAATGTAAAATGATGAAAACTCAAATCTAGCAAAGCAAATATTTGTATAGCCAAGTTTAAAAATAATAAAAATGAAAAAAAAAAAAGAATTACCTGTCTTTCTGAGAACAGTCCTGGCCATCTATCTTCAATTTCGGAGACAGGAGGCTTACCGTCAACAATCTCCTTCCTTCGCAATGCAAAGGTGCTGTCCATCAGGGCATCCATCATTTTCCCCATCTCTCTTCTTTTTCTTCATCTCTTCTATCAGAGCTATTCTCTCAGTTTCCAGGCCATCTGGGGACTTCCCTTCTGGAATATCTGGCAAGAAGTTGATCTCAGAACGTCTGGCTTTCTTCAGTTTCCTGCTCCCAGTTGATGTGCTTGACCTCTTTTGCTCTGGGCAACCAGCAATGCGGTACTTCTGACAGAGGTTACCCATCTTAAAAGTGAGGCTGAACTTCCAGCAGTACCATCCATGGGAAGAACCTGGCTCTCTTAAACAGGGATATTTTTCAACTAGGGCTTTAGCAACATCTTCAATTTGTTTTGATGTTGGATATGCATTGTACTCATACATAGCACTGCCTACTTTGTCCAGTATGTCTCTTTTCACAGCAGCAGTCACAGTAAGTAGAGAACCATCTTTTTTATAAACCTCATTTCCTTTTCTGAGCTTAAGTTCAACATCATAAGTGAAAGTAGGTATGATGAAATAGTTGGGCCATTGCTTGGAACAAGGGCTTGTTAGAGAACATGCTGAGGACATGCTGGCTGTGTCAGATGAAGTGTCCAGTGAGGCTACAGAGGGGGGTGTAAGGGGTAGTGCCTTTAGTAACACCTTCAACCTTGGTTTCTCTGTAGGTAGCTCAGACATGTCAGTCAAGTTGCAGAGCTCATTGTTGAACTCTGGATCTTGAAACCGGATAACAATATCACCTTCTAGATTGAGCTTGCTCTTGGGTGCAGTCTTCAATTCATCCACTGTCTCTGGAAGAGTTTCAATCTGGACCCTACGGATGTCATCATCCGCAAGAATGACATGAAGCAGCATGCTGGGTACCTACAAGGAGAGTACAGAGGAGGAGTATTAGAACCAAAATGGGGTGAGCTCAGTTTTGTTTTAACTAGTCCAATTTAGGTATATAATTAACAGGGATAGTTTGTGGTTAGTTGAAGTGTGATTGTATAAGGTACAGTAGACGACAGTCTGCATACCCTTGCAGTGTGTACTGAAGGTAAACTGACTGTTTTAGTCAAAGGAGAAATTGAAGACAATGTAGATCATAGATATAAATGCTACAGTTTCTGGTAGTTAATGGATGCTGACAAGGTAAAACAGTGAAATTATTCTAAATATAACTTATACCTAGGCTGATATTGATGGCTTTTTTTGTCAAAATCATGTTTTGCTGCTGCCTCCACGCACATCAGTACATTGCTTAGCTTCTATGCTCGTCCTCCTGTTTACTTCTACAAACTAGGGACATGATGACCACAGTCTACTCTAGATGGTACCACTGACAATGGATAAGAACCTTACACCACCATACTTAAAATAACACAAACTATCGCTTTACGGCCAGTTCTGGTTTAGCCCCATTTTGGCATTTTCCCACCCTTTATTTCAATTATGATAAACATGTAGTCACTAAGTTAATTAATGAGATTTGGGAATATCACAATGACACTGTAGATGACAGAACACAGAAAAAGAGACAATAATAATATAATGTAGTGTGTAATAATTTTCAGTTATTCTTTCAATTTAAAATGCTGTTTATGTGTCTTTTTAAATAGGTAAACAAATTTCAACTGAGATATTATCTGGCGGGCGGCACGGTGGTGTGGTGGTTAGCGCTGTCGCCTCACAGCAAGAAGGTCCGGGTTCGAGCCCCGTGGCCGGCGAGGGCCTTTCTGTG
>JAODOK010003909.1:0-17025 GCA_027576575.1 Netuma bilineata | reverse complement strand
CGGACCCTTGGCTTGCTCCAGACGAGCAGTGCCCTGTGGGTAATCTGAGGATCCCATACGGATCCACGTCTGTATCTGTGGCGGACCCTTGGCTTGCTCCAGACGAGCAGTGCCCTGTGGGTAATCTGAGGATCCCATACGGATCCACGTCTGTATCTATGGCGGATCTGTGGTGTGATTCGTTATTGTATAAAGGACAGACGCCGCAAGAGGGCGCATTGAGAATTTGTTGATTACTATCAAGACTACCACACGCGGTTGTTGTTTTCCATTCTCTTGCGCGTCGGGTTCCAATATATGCTGCAGCACATGCTTCGACACATGTATCCGCGAAGACCAAGGAGTTTGCAAAGTCAGTGAAATTAAATCAACTGAATTCGGGGACGCTGCCCGTGCACTGGGGATAATAGTCCGGATCTCTGGGACGAAAATACTAGTGCTGCGAAGGAGATGGCGGAGACGGCAGGTCATGTTTTCCAACTCTGTCAATCGGAAGTGCCTGAAATGGTGAGTTGACGTTTGTACAAATGAAGGAGCAAATTTATTTAACTGTGTGATATGTGGGACGTGTGTCTTACCCTGGATGCCACCACCATATGAGTACCGCGGCGTTAGGCCTCTTTGTACTCGGCCCGCTAGCGATAGCCCCGATGACCGAACAACTTGCATTGATTACGGGGCTTTTGTCCAGCTGGACTGATCCCTCCCAAGTTATATACATACATGGAGGTAAACCATATAAAGTTTTACAACTAACTAGTCCCGGGGGCAACAAAGTTGAACTTCCCAGAAAAAACATGTGTGTTGTTCAGTCAGATCCACATTATTGATACAGGTTCAGGTTTAATAACGAGGTCTTATGTGACATTTTTCATTATTGCTAACACAACATTTACTGCAGAAAATGCTATTTTTATAAGATGGCGGCGACCATGGACACACAGCGTGGTCATGGACGACCCGATTAGGTAATAGGTCAACGGACCATACTAATTATGCTGCACTAATAGGGGTGGTGCATAATTGCTAACTTGTCTTGAAAAATGTGTTTATTACTGTATTTTTTCCATTGCTAATCTTTCCGTTAACGGTTCGACCACGCCATGATAATCTTTCAATCTAATGTAGAAAGAAAAGGTGCCCAAGGGGAACTCGAAATAGTAAGTTAAATATAAAGTCAAAAGAATGCCATGGTTAAAGATATTTGCATTTCTCAACTCAATTTAATTTTCCTTCTTTTCCAGGATCCAAGACAACCTCTCTACAAGTACAACAGTTAATGATACATCTGGAATTCAGCTGAAGGACATAGTTCATGGCTTTGTCAAAGACACATCCTTAGACATTGAACAGAATACCTTTGCAAAAATTCTACACCATCAGTTTCATGGGCAGTTCAAGAAACGTCGACTTGGCAGGGGCCGGATTACCCACTATGTAGGTTTGAAATATATGCATTCGCCAAGCAAAAGCCAAGACATATCTGGTGTCGCTGAAACTGATGCAATCAAAACGAGCACAGATGTAGAGAAATGTTCTACTCCATGTAATGCCTCCAGCGCAGACGGCAGCGAACAACTGGAAATGAAAACCTGTAGCCATACATCATCATCTAGTGAGTCATCTCATGCATATCTACCACCTTTTGTTGATGTATCCACGGACTGTGAAAGGTCTTGCTCTGAGCCATCCGCCAGCAGCATAGAGACATTGGATGATAACACAGACTTAAGCAATGAGAGAGTCTATATTTATGAAATAGGAATGGCTAAAGAGAAGGCAGCCTCTTTGCAAAAGTTTATAGTTTCTAAAGGTGGAACAACAGTTATGTTCTTAGACAAAAACACGACTTGTATTGCTTTTGATAGAAATGGAGTGCTTTCATCTCTAACCCCACAGAGAGATTTCGACAAACTATGCAGCTTTGGGAAGAAATTACTTGACATCCTTTCTTGATGTTTCTATATTATCAGAAAAGGAGCCACCTAAGAAGCTAGATCAAATCAAACCACCTAATTTATTGACAAGGAAACTCAAGCCACCTTTTATAAAAGTTGAAGATCACTCAGGGAAGTATAGGCCATTGTATAAGGAGTTCACAAGTAGTGAATGGACCACATGTACATCATTATCTTCCCTTCCCTGTGGAAGTGAGAAGGCTAGCACGCTCAGGAATGTTGGAAAGAAAACAAAATGTCCCTTGTACTGTGAGTGCTGCAATGAAATGTACACTGACCTCACCTCTCACCTCAATTCTAAAACACACTGTGCATTTCTTACTAATCAGGACAACTTTAGGAAATTAGATGAACGCATTAATGAACGACCATTAACTGCATGGCTTGAAAGTCTGTAGTACTCTGTACAAGTGTTGTAAATCATGGAAGAAGTTGGTTCTCTGTAATAGTAGAATGGTTTATTTGTAAATAAATCATTTGCAGCCTCTGGCTGAATTTGGCATGAAGGAATAAAAAAAGATTAACCTGCAATTGTATTTAGGAATGTAATGAAAGGGTGTAAACTCCAGGACTGAAACTACAAGCATACATGCATTATAGATCTTACTAAGGTGTCTTTACTTTCATGTACATTCTACCACATTCTAATAAAGATATATTCCTTTACAACAGCATTTTTGGCTGAGTTTTTCTAGCTACACTACACCACATGTATATACCCCCAATAATCTATGTTGTGCTACAATGTATTCTATAATGACATGATAGTTTAATAGAAAATCCAATTCACTGTTCACTGTTGTCAACGTGGAAGATAGTACAATGCACTGCTGCAACTCACTGTCACTGGTGTTCCCAACTTTGTTTCACATTTATCAAACACAAACCAGTGTGTTGACCCAATAAAACCAGACTATATAATACAAAACACATGTACACAGTTACTGTTACAAAGTGTTATGATTTTATTCACATCTCTCAAGCACATCTTAATTGGTACCGCCAAACACATAGTGTAAAATGGAATTGAAAAAATGTACACAAGTCATGCGTCTGCAATATTAGTACATGTATATTGACATAATCCTTAGTATGAATGGATCATTGTCAAACAAGATGAGGATACAGACATGTTGGCCAGATAATATCTCAATAACTGCTAAGAGTAAGACTGTGTTGTTTTATCTCTGTATTCAACAATAAAATAAACATCGTATAGAATGCATAACATTATAAATATTCTGGATAAAACTTCCAACTGACGGTATCATTACACATATTTTTACAATATCATGTTATATTATACCGTATCCTAACATCTGGGAGAGCTACATTCTCATATCAAGATCTTAGCTACAGATTTTAGCAGTTTTGTACAAATAATCAAAACAAACATACCTATTCAAATTAGTAATGAGTAATTTTCAATTTCCAACTTTGTACATCAACAATATTTACATCATATGAGCTATGGTACATATCTGTATGTTGGAATCACACACACCTTACTGATGTTACTGGTGAGATAACACATACAGTTTCTTCCCTTGAGGCAGTGAATGGCACCTTATATGTGCAGAATGCACATTGGTTCAAAATCCTTTTCATGGGAAGGAAGGAGGCATAAGACCAGGGCTCATAGCTTTCCTCCCAAACTGTACAGGCACTATTCATCCCATAAAATAATCTATCGCCATGCTCTTTGAACCATCTAACTTCTGCTACAGTGTGTACAACCTTCTCTTCTGTGTTTTCTCTCTTCAAGAACACGAAAACTTTCCATATCTTAGAGATGCGACCTGGTCTGGGAGAAGCACTGGGGTCAATCATTGGCTCGCCGGTAATCTCCCTATGGCTAAACCATTTCGCATGTATGCATGAAGATGATCCATTTCTGTAGTCAGATGGACAGAGCATGAAACCCCCTAACATGTATCTGTCACAGTAATGGTGGAGAAGAGAAACCCTATTAACAATTTCATGGGGATAAACTACCTGAAACATGGCTAGTAGTGCCTCATTCTCCTCTATTGACATGCTGCTCCTCTTGACTGGAGGTAACATTGATTCATAGTCATTGTTTACTTCAAAATTGTAGTTTTGTACATTGTTCTTCTCTGACAAGTCATTCAATGTACGTACTTGTTCTACAGTCAAGATGGACTGATTTGAAACAGGTTCACCAAAAATTGCAGCAAAGTCTATCTCATAATTTGCTCCTTCATTCTGGATTATATCATGTTTGCCGGCAACTTTCCAATCTACGAGCCATTTTCGCATCATGTTTATTTCTGTATGCCTATTGTTGGAGTGGTAGTCACCCAGAGAGCCATTTGCTCATTCAAAAGAAAAGCACCAGAAGGCATGGACCGGTCCGAAATCCCGAATACAAGCATTTAAATGAAGATGCATGTGCATATTTATAGTGCACCATTCTTTTGTATACTGTCTTTCAAAGCTATTGCAAAACATCCGTAGGCAGCGAAATGCATCATCAAGTTGAGTCTCTGTGATCATCCTTGAACAAAGAAGTCTTGTAGCAGACACAAATGTTCTCCAGATATTGTAATGATCTGGAGGTAGAAGTCCTTTCAAGGCAAACAATGAATAAATGCAAACCCAGGACTTCCACTGTGCTGCCTTAAAGCCTTCAAAAGATGATTCAATATTTGTGGGCATGCTGGAGTCAATGTTACTGGGTACTGTCATTGCATCTACACGAGACTGTAGGGTGCGAAAGTGCTCCTTTGACAGTACTTCAGTATCTCTCCATACCTGCATAACCCGCTTTGCTGTACCCTCCAACAAGTTGTGCATCGGATCAATGATATGCATCCGGACAACGTCAAAGTAGGGCAGGTCTTGTAATGCACTATATCTAGCACCATAGCATTTTTCAATATTTTCCCTTGCTGCTTTGTTGTGTGCTAATTTTGCTTTGGCAGCATACCTACAATGTTCAACATGACTCCTTAGGGGGAACTCCTCTTCAAACCCAGAGTAGTCTACATGGTTATTAGAATCTCTAGGAAATGACTTAAGGCACTTACTACATGCTTTGGTTGCCATGTGTCCATAAAACCCTGCAGTTTTTCTGGCAGCAGGGATATCACTAGCAAGGCATAAAAGAGCAGCACGGTAAAGCTGCATGCCAACTAAGGAGTCATCATAAAGGTAAACACCTTCCCAAAGACTTTGGAGCTCTTCTACTAAAGGCTCAAGAAAACCATTAATGTGTAATTTTGGTTCGTATGGACCAGGAATAATTCCAACCACAATAATGTTTTCCTCTTTAAACCTTTCTTCTCTTGGGAGATTCATGACACATAAATACATGATTCCTATTGATTCTTTGATGTTTTTGTAGGGCTGGAACCAATCTACGTTAAGCATGAGAGCTAGATTGCATGGCTCGGCAAGGAAAGGTTGACCATTAACCACCTGAAAGTCTTTCCAGATTTGGCCATCAAAGACATCTGCATATGTTCCTTGTGGCACACTTCTTTTCCTCCATGCTTCACAGGCCTCATTAAAACCTGGTCTCTGTAACATGTCTTCAAGCGACTTTGTTACACTTCGATAGCAGAATGTTCGTTTGGGATACAGGTATGCTTTGTTCTTACCAAGGATGGTCTTCATCAAAATGGTTCCGCATGGCTTTCGGAATCTTTTTTGTTTATGCCTTGGATATTCAACATAAGAACACTTAGCTGACTTTTTTCTTATAACCTTACCATTACCATCACAAATTGTTAAGACAGCCTCGTTTACTGGATACACAGAATCACAAGTAGGGCATACAACATAACGATCAAAATCATTTCTATCTAGACCTTGCCTCTTTCTGAACATGTACATGGTCTTTGGTATAGTCAAAGCAATGCTTTTCATAGTTTCCATGCACAGCACATTTCCAATGGCCATCAGAAAGGTCCGAATAATCTTCAACAGAGCTTCTAAAGCAGAATCGGATATTGTAAAAGTGGACTTCCACTTGGACAGGAGTAACAACAACAAAGAGATCAGAGACATAATAGTGTCTGAGTCTGTTTTGCCTGTATCACTGATGTCTTCCGTTTCCATGCCGTCTTGGGAGAACAGCATATCTGCTTCCATCTCATCAGCACCAGTCCATATTTCCGTGTCATCCTGGTAGGACAGCACATCTGCTTCCATCTCAGCATCAGTCCATATTTCCGTGCCATCATGGAAGGCCAACGGATCTTCTTCCATCTCAGCTTCACCCCATATTTCTGCATCCTCCTTGCTTGCCTGAAAAAATTGAATGCATAATTTCTTTTTACACGCAACAAACCTTTTTTTACACATCAATTGTAACAATCAATGTCTTTCATTAATTGCTGGATAGATGCTGTGAGGTATGGAGCTAACATACTAGTAACCTATATTAGCAACTCAGTGTTCTTGTTTTCTCAACCTATGCTCAGATATACATGTAGTACAGTGTTTAACTTGAACTTTTGATTTTATACCGTATATTCTGGTAATGAGAACAAAAAGGGCTGCCTCCAGGACCATATTGACAAGGCTAGGTCCTAAAAGGAGGGGGGAATGAACTGCAACCTCTCAATTTTGTGTATAAAATTCCTTTTTTGCCAGTCTGATTGGATTTCACCCCTCTATGGAAACAACACTGAGGCAAGGTTATAGAATCCCTGAACTAAAAATTGGTCAAAGACAACAATATCCTTGGGGAATTCAATATTCAAGGGGATTTCAGGAAGGACAGACCACCGGTCTCAGTGCCATTTGCAAGCTACTAACATATGGCTTTTCTAGGCGTATCAAAGGCCTTCGATCTTGTTTGGCAGGATGGTATTAAACTATCACAGAATATGTTATTGACACAATTTATGAAAGGGTAGACAACAAGGTATTGTTTGATTATACCCGGCCAAGAGATAAATGGAATTAACCTGGAATCCAGACCTTATTATTATATCTCCCGGGGTCCTCTTTTCCCCTCCACAAATATAGGTCTGGATTCCAGGCTAAGATGGAATACCTTGACGCAGATATAATAGTAAGTGAAGCAGGGTTGTGTAGACTATAATGTTTTTCCTACCCTGTTATGATGCATGAACAAACTAACAAAACCCTGCTAACAGTTAGGTATTCCACTCAACATGGACACCTTACTACAATGTAATTGGGTTGACTTCTATGCCAAAAATATGCCCTCAGAAACAACAGATGTAGACACAATTATGCTGCTGGTAGTTTTGAACCTTACTTGTTCTTTGATCTCTAGCTTGTATGTATTTATGCTATGTATTGTTGCATTTCTATGTATTTATGTCTGTTTGATACATTGTAATTGTAATTCTGGCTCGTGTGCTTTTCAGTCGTTACCACCTTGAAGCTGCTAAAGTCTGTCTCTGTGTCTACCCAGACAGATGGCTGTGCTCTAAGTAAAAGACATTAGGCACTGGCAGGGGGGTATGCCTAACCTCAACCGACCTCAAACAACCTCAACCGAGTCTAAATAAGGCCCTGTTCACACTGGCAACTTCAATTCGCATTGACCATCAATGCGAATTGCAAGTGGCTAGTGTGTACGGGTCAATTCGCCTCAATCCCGAATTGTTCCAATCAACCCCTCGGACGTGGATTGAGGTGGATCGAATTGTCTCGAATTGAGGTGAACCGATAGTGTGTACGCCCAATTCACCTCAATGCGAATAGATTTGTCGTCATGTCTTATTAATATTCATGAGCCAGCATAGATTTCCCACGAAATCTGCCATATTGTCCCAAACTGTGGCGAATAACAACGTCTGTTTTTTTTCTCATCCTCCTTTCACGGTCTTCCGCAATGCCACCGAGAAATCCAAAAGAAACTTGACTCTACGGCAAGAAACAGCGCGGTATTTATCGAAATGGGGGCAGAGCTCGACAAGGCATTGTCAAAACATGGGAACAGTGCCGCTTCAAGCTGAAAAATCTCAGAGATATCGAGAAATCAGGGATCACAACAAGAGTGGTCTGTCCGAGCTTACGTATTTGACAGCTCACGGAGTCAGGGGGAGGGGGGCAACATGTCAGACGATGTCAGAAATTGGGTTTCAATGGCAGGTGTGAACGCAACCGTGATTGGATTGGATTGACTCGAATTGTCTCGAATTGAAAATGGCTAGTGTGAACAGGGCCAAATATGCAGTGTACATGGGCAGGGACCTTGTGTCACGCTCTGGATACATTAACTACTGTATGCATTTATGAAGGCAAAACAAGCCGCAAGTATTTACCAGTTTTTAAGAGTTTTTCCGCTCATTTGATAGATCGTAAGGAGGGTCTGCATGGGAAAGAGGAAAGACAGGTCAAGCTGGTTGACGCAATGCTTGTATTTGGGGCTGAATAACACTTTTTGCACTATTATTATGAGTAGATTGCGATATAAATGTGCTATACAATAACGGATGAACTAACAGCCTTACCGTCCTGTCGTCAAAAGTTAAATAAAAAACAGGGATGAAGAACTTCCCCATGCGAACCCTAACAATGACGTTTCAATATGGCGGCCAGAAATCCTTACGATCTTTCAAACAAGCTGAAAAACTCTTAAAAACTGATAAATACTTAAGACTTACGGCTTGTTTTGCCTTCATAAATGCATAGCAGAGCGTGGCACAAGGTCCCTGTCCATATACACCACATATTCGACTTGGTTGAGGTTGTTTGAGGTTGTTTGAGGTTGGTTGCAGTATTAATAGGCATACCGCTGGCAGGGCAGTCTTGTTTGCACTTTTTTGTCATGTTTGCAAGTCAAGAACAAAGGAGAGGACCCATATTTGAACTCTGTTCAAACTCAAATTCAAGGAGAGGTAATCAAAAGTTATGGCAGTAGCCTGAGTAGGGAAAGTCCATGATTGTTTCCTAATACAACTGTAATCCCATTTGATGTCTATGAACACTCAGGGTTTTGGAATGTACTTGTGATGGAGTTGACCAATCATTCCTGTGTAAAAGCAACTTTGAGCTAGCTTTATCCCCAAGTACAAAATGTAGTGTAACACAGTACATTGAGTCGACTTGGGGTTAATTTGTGTCAAGGCAGCAAGTCTTGGGACTTAAATCTTAGCAAATACCAACTCTGGACAAGTTTGCAATATACATCAATCTCATTTTTAAAATGTTCTCCACATAATAAGAAAATTAGCTGACATTGGAATTACCTCACAGTCAGACTCAGAGTCAGAGCTATCAGAAGATTCCTCAGTAGTTTGTTCAGCATCCGTTGTGCCTCCGTCTTCACTATCTAATCCTTGTGGTGCAGGTACAGCATCTGCATCAGGGCTGTATGACTGCTACAGTAATAAGGAAAAGAAATGCAGTCAAAAGCTGTGCCTACTGTAATATTACTATTGGGGAAACAGACATGTTTGGCCATAAAATACATGTAGTGTACTGAGAACTTACAGTATAATATTATAGTCAATGTTGCCAAAGTGTTTTAATACCGGGTAAGACTATAATGCCCATGGTGTAACTGTGAGGTTCAACCTCCACTATCTGACCAGCTTAACTGGTCATGTGACCTCTTGGTCTAGTGTTTAGCGCTGGCGGTCCAAAACGCCAACAATTTGGGTTCCATTCCTGGGTGGGCCATGCTCGCACCTCCAAGAGGTCGCCCAGGACACATGTCCTAGGCAGTGTCCTAGGACACGGGAGAAGCTGTTTACACTATGACACTTGCGTGTCCTAGGACGAACGACCCAGGACAAATGTCCCAGGACACGGGCCGTTGTGTCGTAGTGTAAACCGGCCCATAGTCTCTACCAGACTCAAAGCGTGCAGTAGAAACCTCATGTGTTACACCATGAGGCAATTTACTGCAAATGAAACAAATGTTTGATCACTGTTGCATATTAGTCAAGTCAAGGCCAGTTTCCTAATAACGGTTTCCGTATCCAAAGAATGAGGCTACTGACCTGTCACTATTGACTTTGGAATAACACATGACCTTACCCTTTATCTTGTATACTACAGTAACCCTAATGCGGAACATAATCATGTAAAATGTTTCGAAAATAGATTTTTTTCCAACCTGTGGATAATGCATATTTATAAACCCACATCTATAAAAAGGATAATCAGATCCTGTAAAATGGTGCAAAAAAGACGAGATTGACATTTCTGAGTAAGGATAATTAGTATTGAATGTAAAAACATTTGCTGTTAAGATACTTATTAAATAAAGAGAAAACAAAACAATACCCTATGCCAGGATTTGAACCAATCAGAGGAGCATGCTTGAGCTAGAAATGATTCCAGGCTCAAAGTACTGTAATGCTACTATGACAAGGAAGATTTATTTGCATTAAATGAAAACAAAAAAAATCACAATCACCTTGCTTGGTTCTGATGTGCTTGCATTCTCCACATCTGAGGGTAGACTTTGATCTGTGTGATCAACAGACTGTAAGTCATTGTATGATGCTTCAGCTGTACCTCCCACCAACTTGTGCTGCAAAGAAAAAGTTGAGCAAAACAGATACATAAGTGTGTCCTGTCCAGTATGTAATTTGTTCAACTCTAACACATACCTCAGTTGCCCCACATACCTCAGTTGCCCACATATACATACGTATTTAGCATCATATCTCATATTCAAACAAAATTCACTGTATATCACTGTATAAGACCAGGTCTATTTATTCTCTTGGCTTTAGTGCAAATTATGGTACTGTATTTCCTGTTTCATTCACTGTACTTTTATGTTCACTGTTTTCACTATGACTTCTGTACCGTTAACTTAACATTACCGTTAACAAATCATTTGCTGACTCCTTTTCCCATGCACTTACTACCACAGTGAAAATTTAGTTAACAAGTCCATTTTCCTCTGACCGTGAAATTTTGCTACCATGAATATAAAGTGAATTACAGTACTAACCTTCTTGGTCTGAATCACATCACCGTTCCCACAGAGCTCAACCCCATGAATTTTGACATGATCGTAGCATGTCGACTTGGCTAACAATTCGCCACAATGGGCACACCAATGTTGTCTATCATATCCAGCATCGCGCTTTTTCCGAGGCATGTTTTCAACCTGTAACAGTCTCTCGACTGACTCACTGTCAAAAATTCTTGACCAGCTTGGGTGGTAACTTGGGTGGTGGTCGCTTTTGGCTTTTTCCCCAGGAAATTTTGATGGCCCAAGGGATTACAGAATGATTACAACTTTTAGCACATGTGCACGAATTGTCGCCTTACGACTCTGATCAAAGGAGGATTCACATCTTCCCTGCTCCCATCTTTCCGATGACCAATCAGATTTGACATCTTGCAAACCCCAAGGGAACTCCTGAGGTAGTTTCCCACCAGAATCATTCTAGAGATCTCGCACTCGCTTGCTTGCCTCGTGCTCTGTTGCTCAGCTACAGTACGCTTTTTAAACCTTTTTATATTCCCGGTTATAACTTTGTTTAACTAAAACAACATGCCACGGGATCCTGCGACCCGCACGTCGACTGGGGCCGGCAGAGGCGGCACGCCGCGAGGCAACCGGGAGGCCCTTGCTGGGCCCAGCAGAAGAGGCGGCCGAGAGTCTACAGAGCGCACGCCGCCAGGCTGGGAGGCTCTCGCTGGGCATGGGCCCAGTAGAAGAGGCGGCCGAGAGTCTACAGAGCGCACGCCGCGAGGCGACCGAGAGTCTACAGAGCGCACGCCGCCAGGCCGGGAGGCCCTCGCTGTGCCCAGTAGAAGAGGCGGCCGAGAGTCTACAGAGCGCACGCCGCCAGGCCACCAGGTGAACCCCCGGGTGGAGGACCGCAACACGCCTGTCGGCCGTAAGCCGACCGTTGACGACATATGGAAGTAAGTTTACGTTCAGTTCTTTGGTTGGTAGCGTTTGGGTACAAAACGACTGGACGAGCATCAACATGTCTTTTCACATTTCACTGCATATGTTCGCGCAGCGAAGCCAAGCCAAACATAGCTGGCTCGACGGCATACTATTATAGTTCGGCAACCTTCGGTAGCGGTTTCGGTGATTCCCGCTCGCAAAAAAAAGTACACGTCTCTAGCGGGAGTTACCGAAACAACTACCGAAGGTTGCCGAACCTAATCGCTAACAAGATGGCGACCCGGTTCAGAAGAAAGCCGATCCATGAGAACCAGGTTGCAAACAGTCGTGTGGTGGAATATTTAGGGAGGTTTAAAGATAGCTAACCTCCCGTGCTGAGGGGGGGGGGTCTGTAGGGAAGCTAGGGACACTCAGAAATCGGGCGGGGAAAATTTACAACTTTCAGGCATCAGACGGGGGATGTGTGGTGGGTCTTTCCACGACTCTTGTGATTATGAGTTAAATCATAGTTTTGTGAATTTGATATACTAGTTATTCTGGACAGTACGTGTGAAACGGCGGTGATGGATAAATTACAAAGATCTCTGCATGCATAATTTTTCTTGTGTCAGGACGAAAGACCGGCCTTTGTCGGCACAAAGCTCGTAGTTTGTTTCCATATGTAAAGTCACCAGGGGGTTTCTGTGCTCCTCAGGCGCCTTCTCCCCGGGGTGCGTCTCACTACAGCACAGTAACGTTAAATAGATTACGGCTTTGTTTGTCTAACTTGGCATGGTACACAAATTAACACCTCAACTAAACCATAGTGGAAATTATAGATTCTATAATGTTAGTACAGTATAATACTCTGGCTACCTCCTCTGTGACCAGTTAACGGTCAATTTGTTACGAGTGCCACTATTTAAAAATGTATAATTTTGCAAAATAATTTGTGAGACCTTCAAATGAAGGCTTTACCTCTGAAGCAATATGTGTAGTTGGCAGTTCTAGCCTCAGCTTGCTTCCTTATATTAGGCTCCACTGCCACAGATTTAGTTTGATTTGCACTCACAGCTTTTTTCTGCCCAAATCTCACAAGCCTATAGCCCATCCCAAAGGTGGCAAGCCCTTGTGATCTGGCCATTCTTGGAATCTAGTTCAGGTTCAAATGCCATTAGACTCAGTCTTGTTTGTACTCTAGGGAAAGACACTTAACACCTTTTTCCTCATCTCAATTGACAAAATGTGATACACATGGGTTCTCCCCAGTTTGATGGGATAAAAATTTACAACCTAGTCTTGTTTCTGTTCATAACTGGTGTGTTATGCAAAACAAACAAAAAGTAATGACTAGGAATGTATGCATTATATGATTTCAGGCCTTTGTGTTCCAGGGCTCTGCATGCTGTATCCAAGGAGGTGAAGAGCTTGGCCAGGACTGTCCAGGGCGCTCAGGAGGAATCCAGGGAGGCAACCGGACAGATCCTTGATCTGATTCAGAATCAGATTGAGACTCAGAAGCAGGCTCAGGCTGCCCTCCCTTCTCCCAAAACCCCAAGAAAAGTACCAAGAAAACTATCAGTAAGCATGCTTGCTTGTCTTATCTTTACATTCATACTTCATGTATTGTAACCTAGCTATTTTGTGTAGTGACCACTGACAATGACTCGTCACAAGGATGGTACATAATCTGGTCCTTTCATTTTGATTCTGCCATTGAACAATATTGTTAACTTGTCAGGCACAAGTGAAAAAAGTGAAGCAAAACATATCATCAAATGCAACGCAATGCTGTATCAATAACTTGATTTTATAATTTTCATACTTGTCATTAACGCAAGGAAGCAAAGGAAAGCATTTTGTTTTTATATTTCCCTACAGCTAAATATGTATGCCACATGAATCTGGGTGAAATATTTTACGCAGTCACTTCATACCATATATATGGGAGTGAAATATATATATTTCTTTTTTCCAAATTGTTCCATTTTGTATTTTATGTACAGCAATCATGATATGGTATTTGTTTGCAAGACATTAAATCCTTTTTCATCTTTGCAGGTTGAGGCCAAGAGAATCTACAAATCACTGGGGGAGGACATGACTTACAAGTGGGATGCAAAGTAAGTACAATTAGTTATATACACTCCATTGCATTGCTAAAATGTCATGGTTGCATTTCGTTCTTCACATGATGGACTACAATTTTTTTCTGTCATGTCCAAACCAGTTTCACTTTGAAGAAATTGTTTAGACATATCATTTCATGTAATTATAAACAGCTCAAAGGTGTAGTACCACGGTAGATGCACATATTCACTACATGGACAATCACTGAATTATCCATTGTATCCATCATGAAAAATGGCTAACAATGTTTTTAGGATTCACTTGTACTTTATACATGTATTTACAGGTTCATTGGAGACCATCACAACGAGGAAGTGACACGGAAGATAACACAGGCCATCAAGGATGGGGATGTACCACATCGAGACTCCCACATTAGAAGTAAGTCATGTGTAGCCTGTCAAAAATCCATTTCTTAGACGCTAGACTGATGACAAGAAATATACCGTTCCTCAGTTGATAAAGTTGATTTCTGCTCCCTTGTATGTCTTAAATTAAAAGCATGTGGCACATGTTTTGAAGGTATGCAGAATTATTATGTGATGTTAGAAGACCTAACAATGGGCCTTGAAAAAGCACAAGTTTGCAAATGAAAGGGATGGAAGCAAATTTCAGTATAATCATGGGAATATTCTTCTCCTTCTCAATGTTAGCTGCATGCCGCAACATCTATCAGAACATCCGAAGAAAAGAAAAGGAAGACAGACTTGGAAAAACAGAAGCGAAGGAGAAACGTAGCAGGGTCATCAACAGGCGGCACAGAGTAAGTATTTACCACCTCAATCACTCTCTACCATTACATACTGTAGCAGCTCCATGCACTTTGTAGTCTTCACAATTAACATGTCCTGTATACATTGATACAAGTCAATGCCTTTCGTTTACTTTGAAATGCTTGTTCGGCCGACATGGCTGCTTTTCAACAAGGTGGTAGTAGAGAAGTAGAGGTCAGGGACAAGAGTCGTAAAAACTTTAAACATATACTGTTATACAAGCCTTTCTCTAACTATGCAAGCTATAAGGGGGAACATTATTGCCAAGGGAGTTGAGCCATTACAGAGTTTCATATAAATGCAAGCTCATTTCCTTCTCTGTTCTCATTCTGCTGGGAAAATGTAACCCAAACTCCCTTGGTGGCCAAACTCCCCTGGCCTAATGGACCCTATTTTTTTTTTCAGAATTCTACCATAGACATAGTTTTCACCCCTGTTGGAAGGCCTGGTGGAGGGCTGGAGGCTACATGATCCATCTAGGATTGAATGTTTGTCAGTTGCTAATATGAATATTTACAGCAGAACTACTAGTGTACACATTTCATTCACAGGAATCCTGCATAGGAGTCTTATTAACTTTGGCAACAACACCATCTCTTTTTTATTAAGCACTTTGAATTTTTTTTGTTATTTTTCAGCTGTTGCGCACCAGAATTGCCGTTGGAAAGGAGTGTCTGAACCAGGCTGATCTGGAGTACCTCAAGGGTGCGAGGGCGGACCTCATGTCAGATGAGGAAAGCGATGGGGCCCCCGACAATGCCTGGATTGTCCGCCGACCATCCTGGCGCAACAGGCGCCTGGATAGGATAGTTGACATTTGTCAGGGAAAACTAGATAGCCAGACTTCAAAGAACATGCGCCATGCACGCAAGTTAAGTGATCGACCAAGCGGTAGAAGTGCACCAGATGTAAATCCAGACTACCTGGATGAGCAGGGACAGGAGGTAGATCAGGAGCTGGGGGAGGGACAGGATGTAGAACAGGGAGTTGAGCTGGATTATAACGAGGGAGAGGATGAGGGACAGAATGTTAGTCCATCAGATGAGGAGGCAGACTTAGGTGTGTCAAGGTTGCAAGACAGCAGTGATAGTGATAGTGAAGATAGTGAGTAGACAACCACCTGACCACTACAAAAAAGGATAGTATGATTGGAACAGAGTAGTAGTCATTACTACTACTCGGTTGTGACAGTAAGTGTTCCTTGCCATTACTACCACTCTGTTGTGACAGGAAGTGTTCCTTGCCATTACTACTACTCGGTTGTGACAGTAAGTGTTCCTTGCCATTACTACTACTCGGTTGTGACAGTAAGTGTTCCTTGCCATTACTACTACTCTATTGTGACAGGAAGTGTTCCTTGCCATTACTGCTACTCTGTTGTGACAGTAAGTGTTCCTTGCCATTACTGCTACTCTGTTGTGACAGTAAGTGTTCCTTGCCATTGCAGAATTGACTTTGAAGAATAAACTGAGGACAGATTGAATAAAACTACAAATCTCTGAGTCAGTTCATTTCTATCGTTACTGGTTACAGCGATATATACGATAGGCTTTGTCCGCATGTGGGATCTGCTCGTATCCACGGCAAGATCCAGGGTGGGATATTTGAAAATGACTAAGAATCCAAATGCCGAATCTGTTTGTATCCGCGGCAAATGCAGGACTAATGCGTCGGAAATACGCTAGGGATTCGGGGGGAAACCATATTGGATATGTACGTATTTATTAGATATACAGTAAAATCCCGTGAAAAAACGCCCACGTATCCGCGGAAAATACCGATTTCGGATTCTTCAGGATATCATCTTTTAGAATATACAAGAAAATCCCTGAAAAATACACCTCGTATCCGCGGAAGATGTCGTTTTTTAATTCTTGAGGATCCGTTCAGTCAAAATATACGGAAAAATCCCACAGAAAACCGACTTCGTATCCGCCGAAAATCCCGTTTTTAGGATCCGTTAGGATCCAATCATTCCGGATCCGAAAAAAAACAAATTTCGGATACTCTACGGATCACTCGCGGATCCGTCTGTATCCGCTTGTATCCGTCACAAATACAGTAAATATGCCCGTACGGATCCGACTGTATCCGAGGCCTTTTCGCCCAGTGATGATGGTGGTGTTGGGGGGTATATTTTAACATTTTATATTTTAAAAATGTGGCATGTTGTTTAAAAATTGATCATTATTGAAAGCAGCTCCTTGTCAGGAACCTCAGCAGTAACAGCAGAGTGTTCTGGAATAGGCACAAGCACTGACCTTGGGGAGCCAAATATAGAGCTGGGTGCCACACATTTCATTCAATGACACTTTCCCTATATTTTACTTATTTTGACTGAGAAATGTTTTAT
>JAODOK010003660.1:0-11573 GCA_027576575.1 Netuma bilineata | reverse complement strand
TAAGCATTCAATTCTAGAAAGAAGCAAAATTATCTGCCAATAGAATAAGAAAATTTAAGGCTTGAAATTAGTAAAAGTGCCTCAAAGTAAGCTAAATAATCTTATATTTGAGTTCAAGTAAACTTCTAATAAGAAATAATAGATAAATTCACCCATATTAAAGATATTTTCGCTCAACAAGAGATCATTTTTTGCAGTGTTTGCAACAAATAATAATAACATCTAGTAACTTCACATCATGTATAAACAGTCTATTCCTTATTTATACCAGGCCGGCTTCCGTCAAGGTAGAAGCTGTACCCAGCAAATACACATCCTACGAAGGATCACTGAAGCCTTTCAAACCCACCAACTGTCACATGTCATCACATTTATAGACTTCAAGAAAGCGTTTGACTCCATCGATAGGAATGTCATGTTTGCTGTTCTACGTCACTATGGTATCCCGGTTGTCATTGTCAATGCCATCAGTGTACTTTACAACAATTCTAAAAGTGTTGTCATGGTGGATGGTAACATCTCTGATCCACTCCAAGTCACCACAGGGGTGCTGCAAGGGGATGTTCTTGCCCCCTTCTTGTTCACTGTGCTCATTGACTTCCTTATGAAAAAATCAACTGAAGACACTGACTCCGGCATAGTTACTCATCCTCGTCAGTCTAGAAGATATCCAGCCAAAATCATAAACGATCTGGATTTTGCCGACGACATCGCCTTGCTGGAGTCTTCTATACCTAAAGCACAGGCACAACTTACCAGAACTGCTGCTGCAGGAAAACAACTAGGCCTCACCATTAGCGTTCTCAAAACTGAGTATATGACCATCAACTGTAACCCACAGCCACCACTGGAAGTGCATGGTCAGCCTATTAAACACGTATCAAACTTTTAAATATCTAGGATCCATGATGGCATCCAGTAAGAACGATTTTACCAGGCGAAGGGCACTTGCATGGACCGCTTTTTGGAAACTACGAAAGAACTGGAGAAGCCCATCATTCCCCACCGCTACAAAAATCAAGGTCTTTAATGTCACTTGTGTGTCAGTGCTCTTATATGGATGTGAATCCTGGGTACTGTCGCTTGACATGGAGAACAAGATAAATGCATTTGCCACATCCTGCTTCAGAGTCATGCTGAACATTAAGCGCCTTGATCATGTAAGCAACGCTCAGATATATAAGGCGACAAACACCCAGCCTCTCATCAACAAAGTCAGACAGCGACAATTGCATTTTATTGGACATGCCCTTAGGATGTCCGTAGAGGAGCCAATCAGGAGATATGCCCTCTACGTCCCAACCCATGGCAAAAGACGCCCAGGACGTCAGAAGACGAGCTACCTGACCTACATTCAGAACCTGCTGGGGGATGCGGAGGGCGACCTGACCCCCAATACTATTGCTGCGCTGGCTGCTGACCGTCAGTCGTGGACGAAACTTGTGATCGACTGCTCTGCAGCCGACTGATGATGATGATTCCTTATTTTGTCAATATTCTCGAAATAAAATAAAGTAAATAATTATCATTCTATTTCACCCCTCATAACCACCACGGTCAGTGTTTAACACATGGATAACCGAGCATAATGTCATGATAAACTGATCCAAAGACTGACTGGAAGCATATTCAGATAGGTTCGCCATGCTCCCACTGGGAGGAGTTATGTTCACCTTGTAGAATCTTGAGAACATGCATGGTTACCACCATGTAAACTCCCTGGTAAGCATGCCTTTAAGTACTGCCCATGAGAAGGAGATGCTCCTTGTAGAGTAGCATGTTATTGCAGGGGCTGTGTGTCTGGCCTACCTGTAGGTCAAGGTGATGTCCCCCACCACCCAATCAACCAGGCTCTACTTAGAAAGGGGGGTTCCCTTCATGGTAGGGATGTCATTGTAGGGGCCTGGTGTCCAACCTAGCTGTAGGCCAAGGTGATGTTCATCACCCAGTGGGGCAATCTCTGTCAGGCAACTTGCTGTGATGATCTGCAATGTCCACTGTATACACTTTCTACAAAGACTGGGATTTTCAAGATTTAGTATGGAGTAGTGCACCAGATCCAGGTGATGGAGTGCACACCATTTGCAGAACAGTTTCCACATGAGAGCTAACAAGGCACATGGACTAGGGGTTCTCATCTCCAAAAGTGTCTCTTGAACTGTTGGGTCAAAGATCCACAAACTTCACTTTACTCTAAGGGGCGAACCAACAGGTGCAGGCAAACTGGACAAGTGACAAATTCTGGGGGCAAAGCTGCCAAGATGTTCTCTCTGCTAATGAAAGCTGCAGTAGAAACCAAGGGAGAAACTTGCAGGCCACAAACAAGATTATCAGATTGTTGTCATGTGAATTCTATGCAATGTAGACAGATTCAGAATAAAGTTAAGCTCTAGCAGGAAGAACCTTGGTTGACAATGAGTTGATTTGGCATCTGTGACACTACATCTGGGTGCCCTACCCTCCCATGTGATGTGATGTCTAGACAATGTGACTACAGTGCCATAACAGAAACTCAGTGAGGCCGACCATAGATGGGCTCACTGGTGGAGCTTTCATGGAAGGTGGAAAGCGTCCTTCAACCTTGTGCCACCATGGTCATTGCTTTATTTGACTGTGGTGACTTTGTTTGAATGGAACAGTATTTTGAAGTCTCTTAGTTCGAAGAATATGAGGGCTAGAGAGACAGCTCTCAGTTCCATGTGGTTGCTTGTATTTTACTCTCACACCTCCTGTCGCACTACATTGAACCCCAGACTGTGAGAGTGATGCATGCAGTCTCTGCATGTTTTAAACTTTACTTAACTTTTATTCTATTTTATTCTGCTGTTTTTTACTGAAATTTTACTTCATTTTATTATTTTATTTCTACTATTGTTTAATTCTTATTATTTTTTCTCTCTTCTTCCCCTTTATTTTATGTAATTTTATTTTCTATTGTTTACTGTTTTGCCTTTACCTCTGTAAAGCACATTGACCTGCCACTGTGTATGAAATGTGCTATAGAAATAAACTTGCCTTGACGCAAATATTGTTCTGTGACGCATATCCTGACATCGGTGTGGTATAGTGCAATATACATCCCGACCTGCGATGGCACTACACTGTATTGCAGTGTGATTAATAAGTGTAGAATGGGGCATAACAAGAAGTGAAGAAGTTAAGTAAAGAAGTTCGTGAATTATCTCTGTCATGTCTCATTTAAAATCCACTTCAATCCTACTATATATACACACACACAACATATTGGCGACGAGGATGGCTTTTGTTGGAATTTCACAACCCCCTGCTTTATTGGACACTCCCGGTGAGCCTACAATGTTATATACAACGTGGATTCAGATGTTTGAAAATTACCTCCTCGCCCTCACTGCTAACGACATGCCGGATAAACGTAAGCGCGCCTTACTACTTCATTGTTTAGGCACAGAAGGCCAACGCATCTTCCTTACTCTCCCTGATGTCAGCACTTCTTACAAATCTGCGTGTGATGCCCTTAAAGCATTTTTTGTGCCGAAGGTGAACGTTGTTGCAAAGAGGAATACATTTCGCCAGCATGCGCAGAGACAAGGTGAATCAATTGTACAGTATGTTGCTGCATTGAGTGACTTGCTAGTGAACTGTGACTTTGGCCTGCTAACTGAAGATATGATAAGGGATCAGCTTATTGAGAAAACGTCCTCCTCACGAATTAGAGAACGGTTACTTTTGGAAACAGATCTCACACTGCAGAAGGCGATCACAATCGCTTCCCAAATTGAAACGGCAGTGGCTGAAGCCAAAGCAATGACTCCACTACCTGACGCTACAGTCAAACTTGTTCAGTCACAGGGAGGCGGTGCTGCACATTCACGACGGAGCAAAGGCAAGTCACATGCACCAGTTCAGCACACACCTACAAATGACTCTCAGCGCACTTCTCAGGCTCAGCACAGAAATTGTTACCGTTGTGGATCCAATTCACATTTAGCAAACAACCCAAAATGCGCTGCTAAAAATGCAACCAATGTGGGAAAATGGGACATTTTGGTAAAGTTTGCCGCGGCACAGTTCCTACACAGATCGTGCAAGAAGTTGCTCTGCCGGATCTTACAGTTTTACATGTTACTCCCACTGCAGCAGTCCCACAAACAAATCATCTTACATGCACTGTGTCTCTTCATGTAACAAATGGACAGTCACTTACCACTGATTTGCTTGTAGATACTGGTTCAGCGGTCTCCATCCTTCCAGAGAGTGTCTACTGTCAGTCATTTTTGCATGCACCTCTTACTAAGCCTACAGTCTGCCTGGTGACCTACATGAAGAAACCTATTCCTGTCCTAGGGTGCCTCCGCCTTACTGTTACATACTGCAACCAGAGCACACAAACAGACTTCTACATTGTGCACGATGGGACACCCCTGCTTGGGATGGACCTTTTCACTGCACTCCATCTTCACATCCAAGATGGTCAGATTACAACACCTGCTTCACCAATGGTGAGTCAACCTGTCAATTCTACCAGTGTGTTTGGCGTTGCTGCTGGATTTACACACAAAGTTAAAGTACGGTCAGATGTCCCTCCAGTCCAGCAGAAACTACGTAGACTTCCATTTGCTGTACGTGAAGCTGTTTCAGAGGAGCTGAAAAGGCTGGAAGCTGACGGCATCATAGAAAGAGTTGACTCGTCTGCCTGGGTGTCACCTTTAGTGGTTGTGAGCAAAAAGACTGGTGGTATTCGTCTTTGTGTGGATCTACGTGAACCAAACAGAGCAGCGATGATAGACAGTCACCCTCTGCCACACATTGAAGAAGTTTTTACCGAGCTATGTGGTGCTACGATGTTCTCCACAATTGATTTGCAGAATGCATACCACCAAGTGCAGTTACATCCAAGCAGCAGAGACCTTACAGTGTTTATTACGCATGATGGACTTTTTCGCTTCACAAGAGTGCCTTACAGGCTGGCCTCAGCACCGAGTGCCTTCCAACGGATGAGGTCTCAGATTCTAGCACACCAAAAAGGTGTACAGTGCTACCTTGACGACATAATAGTTTATGGGGAGACGCCTGCAATGCATGACGCTAGACTGAACGCTGTCCTTCATTGCCTGCAAGAGAGTGGGTTGAAGCTGAACACTGCAAAGTGCCACTTCAGGAAGACTGAGTTGTCCTTTCTTGGGTATCTTATCTCTGCCTCTGGCCTACAACCAGACCCTGGCCATGTTCAAGCAGTGGTCCAAGCTCCCCCTCCACATGATGCTCAATCGCTACGCTCATTTCTGGGCCTGACTGCGTGGTACTCAAAGTTCATTCCGAATTATGCCACACTTGTGGAACCTCTCCATGCTCTACTGCGAAAGTCTACTGGTTTTCATTGGCCTAAGGAGGCTCAAGAAAACTTCTGCCGAGTGAAAGACATCATAGCTACAAGTCCTGCTCTTGCCTTGTTCGACCCTCCCCTACCAACAGTCGTGACAACTGATGCATCAGACTATGGCATTGGTGCCGTGCTGACACAGAGGAATGGCAATACAGAAAAGACCATTGCATTTGCCTCCAGAACACTTACTATGTGTGAACGCAATACTCAACAATTGAAAAAGAGGCCTTAGCCTGTGTATGGGCAACTGAAAAGTGGCGTACTTACCTGTGGGGTTGCCATTTCACTTTAAGAACTGACCACAGCCCCCTGACCACTTTACTCACTACCAAAGGCCTTGGACGGGCAGGCATGAGAATAGCCCGATGGTCTACTCGACTGTTATGTTTCAACTACAGCATTGAATACAAACCAGGTAGAGAGAATGTTACAGCAGATTGCTTGTCACGTTTGCCTCTTCCCATCACGGATGAACATGACGAGGTGGAGTTGGAGATGGTCGCTGTTGTGTCAGCTGACTTTGCAGCAATCACTGGTGAAGAGCTCTCCAGTGCCTGTGAAACTTGTCCTGTGCTACAGAAAGTGCGGCACTACATATCCAAGGGATGGCCTCAAAGTGCAAAGGGTATGGACCCTGTCCTCATGCCATACTTTCATGTTCAGAGTGAGCTGGCTGTGCAAGATAGTTTCATAATACATGGCACTCATCATGTCATGGTACCTCCAGTGTTGCAGTCCAGGATGATCCAGCTTGCTCACACTACACATCCAGGGATCGTCCGCACCAAACAAAGACTGAGAGATTTGTACTGATGGCCTGGGATGGATTCACAGGTTGAATCTGCCATTAAATCATGCGTCACTTGCCTGCAACACGAGAAAACTGCAACCACCCATACCACGCCACTACAACCTGTGCCTACTCCAACTGCAGCCTGGGAAAAGATAGCTGTAGACATTGTAGGGCCTATTCACACTGCACCTCTTGACTGCCGCTTTGCGATCACCCTCATTGACTACCACAGCCGGTGGCCTGAGATTGCTTTCTGCTCAAGTGTTACCTCAGCCTCTGTCATGAACTTTCTCACCACTGTGTTCAGCAGAGAAGGAAATCCACTTGAACTTGTTACTGACAATGGCCCTCAGTTTGTTTTGGCTGAGTTTGAGTCTTTCCTTTCTGACAGAAACATTAAGCACTGCCGCAGCTCTGTGTATTATCCTCAAGCAAATGGGGAAATAGAGCGCTTCAACAGAGTATTCAAAGACTGCTTGCAAACAGCTACTATTGAAGGTAAACCCCTGAAAGCCTTTGTGACTGAGTTCTTGCACACATACAGAGCAACACCTCATGCTGTGACCTCAGTGTCTCCTGCCGAACTGCTACATGGTAGGCCACTTAATACAAAGCTACATATCCGAGGTCTTCATTCCATGCTCCCCTGTACTGACAAAACAAACCTGCTGCAGAACATTCAGAAGAAACAAGAGAAAATGAAACAGTACACAGACCAACGACGTGGTGCAAAACCACCCAACATTAAGATAGGCTCTTCTGTCCACATCCGCAAACCTGGAATCATTGCAAAGGGACATTCCAAGTACACCCAACCTCTACGAGTGGTAGCCCAGAAGGGTCCTGCCACTTACTTGCTCTCTGATGGAAAAGTGTGGAACGCATTCCACCTTGCCCCGTCACATTCCACCTGTCCAACTGTTCCATCATCACAACCTGATGATGCTTGTTTGCTGCCAAGCTCATCTGAGCCACCTGAAACTGTGCATTCTCCTCCTCATTCTCCAAGAGTACCAAGAGCAAGACACACCCCTGTGTGGTTGGAGGATTATGTGACTTAAAAAAAAAAAGATGTGGTGATGTAAAAAAAAAAAGTTTATGTTCATCGTGTTTATAGAATATTGTTATCATACAGTATTTGTTTATTGGTGTCATGTCATAAGGTTGAGATTGTGACTAACTTACCTATATATCAGCTACATGCTTAAATGCTCACTTTACTTAATTGATGGTATAATTTCTTTATCTTGTATTACATACTTATTTGCCATAAGGTCATAAATGACATGTTTTCTACTAGTTCAGGTACATAGGAAAGGAAATGCTTCTTTCATATATTCAAGTTACTTTAACTGTTATTGAAGTACTAGTATTCTTGTGCAACAGTACTGAGTTTATTTCTTACAAGAGAGGAATATGTGGTATCGTGCAATATACATCCCGACCTGCGGTGGCACTAGACTGTATTGCAATGTGATTAATAAGTGTAGAATGGGGCAGAACAAGAAGTGAAGAAGTAAAGAAGTTCGTGAATTATCTCTGTCGTGTCTCATTTAAAATCCACTTCAATCCTACTATATATACAACACTGACCCACAAGCATAATATTAAGATCAGAAGCTGCCTTCAGACTGTACAAAATATAAAATACAACCGTTATAAAAACAAAATGCATTTGATGGCATACATGCCAGTTGATTAAAATACCAAAAGAACTTTAACGCATAATATTCTAGCGAGAGTAATGGTGCCACACTAGCGGGTGGCGCGCTACACTCACGTCATCCCACTGCTCGGTTTCAGTACTCAATCAGCTCTCATTTGGGAGCAGCATGCGAGACATTAACCTCACCATGCTGTTTTCTGCCTTGCTCCTAATGGAGGGTAATGAAGCGAGCTTGTTATATAGTGTGTGTTCCAACCAGAGTGCAGAAACAGATAAATAGATACAGGAATAATTAAATCACAGTGGTAATTGCATAAAGGTCCCATGAGTGTACAGTCAACATGACTAGTGTCTGTTGTTCAATCTCTGTACATCTGACCAACCTGCAACTCTTTCTGTCTACTGGAGGAGGCAAACCAAGAACAGAATTGTCCATGATGTACCCAGCTTTTTCAGAAAAGCTGTGCCAGTGCATAGGATGCTTTATTGTGTTGCTCTTTGCTTCTAAGTTTCAATTTGTCAGGTTTTTTTTTTTTTTGGCTTTTTAGTCAAGCTCTGAATGGCCTTGTATTCAAGCTCACATCTGTATCTGAATTTCTGTACTCATCGACTACGCTTATATCCTCATTGCTGACTGGTCACCATATTGAATAGGAAGGCTAAAGGAATTTTGCTGCCTATTAGTAACTCATTGTTCTGATTATGAAACTGGTATGATTGCGCCATGCTTCCTCATACGCATAAAACTATTATGCATACACAGAGGATGATACTCATTGAAGGACCTAGATTTAACATTGCTTGGGGTACTTTTTTCTTTTAAATTAAAATGTTCTGAGTCTGTAGTCATGCCATGTTTCCTCTGAATAGTAAGCATGGTAAACAGAAAATCCATCTGTTTTATTCAACCCCCACAAAACTTTTGGTTCTGCTGTATGTCTCTTCATCAAGGCCTGGGAAAAACTTTCAGGGTTTCTTTAACCATAATTGTAACTGCTTAAAAAATATCTCCACAGAAATTTCACCAAAGATACCTACGGTCCATCATGAATATCCAATGGTATGATCGTGTTACCAATGCTGCACTTCTTGATAGAGCCTCCCTAACAAGCATCGAGGCTATGCTACAGCAAAATTGGCTGAGGTGGTTTGGACATGTCAGAATGGACGCAAAACGACTTCCTAAACAGCTTCTCTTCAGTCAGCTATCCACAAGAACAAGAAGTGTTGGTGCTCCTACAAGGATGCCCTAAAAAGAACCTGTGAGTGTGGGATTGTTGATTGGGCTACAGCACCAATCGATAGACTGCTCTGGAGGAGTATGGTATGCAATGGAGTTAAGACTTTTGAAACCAATAGACGGAAAGCGGAGGAAAGAGACACAAGAGACGAAAAGCTGCTCAAGCCTGAAAACTGGCACAACCTCCTGGGCAGATGCCTGAGTAGTCTTTCAGAAACCACCATGTGCATGTCGAGTGGCAGCAAATAATAATAATAATAATAATAATAATAATAGATAGATAGATAGATAGATAGATAGATAGATAGATAGATAGATAATCACAAGTAAAATCGACTAAATAAACTTGAAATTTTTGTACTTTGGGTAGCTTTTGTAGTTTGTATGTCAGAGATAATATTCCACTTATATTCCACTAACATTCCACAGTGATTTGCCTACAATTACAATTTTTTATTTACTGTGTGTGACCACATTATTATTTTTTTTATACTTCAGAGTAGTATTTAATGTCACAGATTATGTGTGAATCCTGAGTCTCCAGGACAGATGAGTTTGTGCTTTTCAGTTTCTCTGTAACATGACAACCTGAATATTTTTTTGTCTCATTAACTTCAAGTGAGAAGAAAAAGAGGCAGGTGAGGAAATAGCTGTATAGAGCTCCTATAAGTGTCAGAGAAGCTGGCTTAAATGAATAACTCCAGTGGATACCAAATTTAGTGTAATCACTTGACATGACTGTCATTGATACAATGGGTTAAAAATAATCAGCCCCAGCATCTAATGCATACCATTCAGTGTACTTTTACTTACCACCATTGGTGGTGCTGTTGTTCTTGGTTCCACAAATATAAAAAAAAATAATCCACTTAAATTTTTTTTTAACATCAAATAAGACAGCATAGGTCTAAAAATTTTACCCTTCATTTTTTTTTGTAGAAATCAAAGGAGGGCTTAAGTGACTTTTTTGCTTTTAGATATTTTCATTCATTCATTTTCTGTACTGCTTATTCATTGCAGGTCGCGGGTAAGCTTGGAATCAATCCCAGCTGACCTCGGGCGAGAGGCGGGGTACACCGTGGAGAGGTCACCGATCCATTGCAGGGCGTGCAGAGAGATAAACAACCATTCATACTTGCAGGCAATTTAGAGTAGCCAGGTGACCTAATCTGCACGCCTTTTGGACTGTGGGAGGAAACTGAATCACTCTGAGGAAACCCATGCAGGCATGAGAAAAAAATGCAAACTCCACACAGAAAGGCCCCAGTCAAGCACGGGACTCAAATCCAAACCTTCTTGCTGTGAGGTGACAGTGCTAACCACCTGGATATTTTCAGAATATAATAAATTTATATTTTCAGGGCATCTGCTTGCACCTACTGATTACAAAATACTTCCATGTCAGCTGTTCACTTTTCAGCACATACAAGTAATGACATAAATGCTGTCAGGTTTAACAAAACACTTCTCTTGTCTGGGCTGATACTGGATGTGTTCCAAAGGCCTCTGACTCAACAATTTCCCTGAATGAGTGGGCTAGTGAGAGCACCATCTCCTAATTTGACAGGAATGCATAATAAGGTTTATAATGAGCCATGAGGTTACAGAGGTCAAACCTGCTGCACCCTGTGCTGCCAGGTTAACAGATAAGTCTGCAGGTAATAAGGAGTGGATATACAGATGTAGACTCAAGAAGCAACCAGCAAACATCATCAGATTTTCACACAAGTTCTAAAAGTAGATAAAGAGAACCCAATTAAACAAGTGAGACAAAAATATTATATCCAGTCATTTATTTGTTGAGGAAAATGATCCAGTATTACAAATCTGTGATGTAAAAATACTAGTGCATCTCAAATAATTAGAATATTGTGAAAAAGCTTAATATTTTTCATCAGTTATTTAAGAAAATGAAAATGTAATATATTCTAGACTCATTACACATAAACTAAAATGTTTCAAGCATTTTTATATTTTAATTTTGATAATTATGGCCTCCAGCACAAAAAACAACAACAATCATATCTCAGAATATGAGAATATTTCATTTTGAGTTTGAGTAAAACAGTATAAATACTGTGTATCTCTTGGTCGAGTTCAGTACATGCAACCACAATCATGGGGAAGACTGCTGATGTGACAGTTGTCCAGATGATCATCAATACCCTCTATAAGGAGGATAAACCATGGAAGGTCACTGCTGAAAAGGCTGGCTGGAAAAGATGCACAAGCAACAGGGATGGCCGCAGCCTTGAAAGGATTGTCAAGAAAAGTCAATTCAAGAACTTGGGAGAGCTTCACAAGGCGTGGACTGAGGCTGGTGTCAGTGCATCAAGAGCCACCATGCACAGACATCTTGAGGAAAGGGGCTAAAACTGTTGCATTCCTAATATCAAGCCATTCCTGAGCCAGAGACAATGTCAGAAGTGTCTTAACTGGGCTAAGGAGAGAAAGAACTGGACTGTTGCTCAGTGGTCCAAAGTCCTCTTTTCAGATGAAAGTAAATTTTGCA
>JAODOK010003367.1:0-11652 GCA_027576575.1 Netuma bilineata | reverse complement strand
CTAATTACCTCACCTGCCACCTATCTACCAATCAGCACCCAGCCTATATATACTCAGCTCTCTCAAACAGCCAGTGCGAAGTATCGTTCTGCGTCCCATACCTGACTTTATTGAGCCGTTTGACTTCTGCCGGACTTTCTATTCTGACCACCATTTACATTTAATCTCGACTTCATCTTCTCGTCTGTCCTACGTTGTTCTGTGTGCTGATCGACTGAACTCTGCCCGTCCCTGACTGTGTGTTCTGTTTCTCGACTCGTCTCTGTCTGCAGTTTGCAATACACCTGCTCTCCCCTGTGATTGTATTCGTAAGTGCCTGCACTCTGACAGGATACTTCACCTAACAATGGATGCAGCAGAGGAGTCCAAGCAGACTTCGATCAACGCTCAGGGGCGTCTGTTAGGTGAACATCAGCAGATGATCAGTGATCTCAACAAAAGGATGTCACAATTCACTGTTGTTGCAGGCCCTCCTAACATGCCCCACATCTCCCGCTGGCAAAGTTCAGCTCATTCCTAAACCAGAAAAGTGCTTAGGTGAAGTATCTAATTGCAAGGGATTCCTTCTCCAGTGCTCCCTGTATTTCTCCTCAATCCCGGGTGTTACCGACAAACAGAAGATTTCTAAATTTCTCAGTCTGCTCATGGGCAAAGACTTAAAATGGGCTAGCATGGTGTGGAAGCGTGGGGGCGAACACACCACTTCCTCTGACCGTTTCTTAGAACTTTTCAAGTGAGTTTTTGACCATGAACCTGAGGGTAAAGAAGTCAGAGAGAGTCTTATGACAATCAAACAAGGGAATAGGCGAGTTGCAGAGTATGCTCTGGACTTCCGCACATTGGCTGCGAGCAGCAGTTGGAATGAATCTGCATTAAAGGCCATGTTTTGCCAAGGTTTGAGTCCCGAAGTGTTGAGTGAGTTAGCCTGCCAAGATGAACACCTTTCCCTAGACTCTCTTATCGACTTAGCCATCTGTCTGGACCACCTCATTCAGAACTAACCCTCATTGCAACCATCTCCCACTCCCTTTCCTACCACGAACATGCTGACTCCTATGGAGGTCTCTCATGCACGACTTCAACGATCAGAGAGAGAAGATGATGTGAGGGCCTCTGTTTTTACCACCAGATTTCCAAGTGCCCTATCTGTCCTCCATGAGGCACTCAAACCCGCCAACAACCCACCCACAGACACACTCCAAAGACCTCTCAAGCTGAAGGCCATTGACAGGGGACCCATAGATGAAGGACTGATCTTTACACACATGTATTTGCTTGAGATTCAGGTGGGGGCCATTCATTCTGAGAGCATTTCTCTCTTTGTCACCCAAACTGCTCATCATGATATCATTCTGGGATACCCGTGGCCTCAACTTCATGACCCTTTAATCTCATGGCAACAAAGGGACATTCTACAGTGGTCACCAGCCTGTTTTCAAAATTGTCTGCAACTTCCTCAGCTAGCAATTTCATCCACCTTTGGAGAGAGTCCTCAACCCAACTCTCTGGAGAATATTCCCCCCTGTTATCTTGACCTCAAAGAAGTGTTCAGTAAAGGCAAAGCATGTGAGTTGCCTCCTCACTGTCCCTGTGATTGTGCTATTGACCTCCTCCAGGCACCACTCCTCCTCATAACCATATTTACGCTTTGTCCCTCACCGAGCAGGCCGTGATGAAGGAGTATGTACAAGAAGCATTGAAACAAGGTTACATAAAACCATCTACCTCACCAGCTTCTGTGGGCTTCTTCTTTGTGGAGAAGAAGGGAAGAGGTCTCCAGCCATGCATCGATTATTGGGGACTGAACCAGATCAGGGTCAAATACCCTTATCTGATTTTGTTGGTGCTTTCAGTCCTGGAACAGCTACGTTCAGTCAAAATCTTTTCTAAGCTAGACCTCCATAGTGCTTACAATCTGGTCTGGATCTGAGAGGGTGATGAGTGGAAGACAGCTTTCAGCACCACCGCTGGCCATTTTGAATATTTGGTCATACCTCATGGCCTTTCTTATGCACCAAGTGTCTTCCAGTGCCCAATCAATGACGTCCAAAGGGACATGCTGGGGAGATTCGTAATAGCCTACATAGATGACATTCTGATCTACTCCCCAGATGAGCACATTCACCACAAGCATGTCAAGTTTGTACTCGCCCGCTTGCTCCAGAATCATCTATATGTCAAAGCTGAGAAGTGTGAGTTCCATGTCAATCAGATCTTGTTCCTCGGTTACATCATCAGCTCTGAGGGGTGAACATGGACCAGACCAAGGTTTCAGTGGTCATGTCATGGCCCACTCCCAAGTCAGTAAAGGAGTTGCAGTGCTTCCTGGGGTTTGCCAACTTCTACTGGTACTTAATCCGGGGTTTCAGCACTATTGCTGCCCCTTTTACTTTACTTCTGAAAAATGGACCACGACGTTTAACCAGCTCAAAAGGCATTTAACCAGCTCAAAACAGCATTCATGACTGCACTCATTCTACAGCACCCAGATCCCATCAAGCCCTTCATTGTAGAGGTCAGTGCATCCAAAACAGGAGTAGGAGGGGTTTTCTCTCAGCAATTTGGGGAGAAACCCAAGCTTCACCCAGTTGCTTTCTTTTCCAAGAAGCTCACACCCACAGAGAGGAACTATGACACTGGCAACCAAGAACTCTTGGCTATCAAATTGGTCTTAGAGGAATGGAGGCACTGGCTGGAGGGCACCACAGATCTGTTCATTATTCTGTTTGACCACAAGAATTTTGAATACTGAAAAACAGTGAAACGCCTGAATCCATGGCAAGCCAGATGGGCCCTGCTCTTTACCCACTTTCAGTTCATGATATCTTATCATCCCAGCTCCAGAAACACCAAAGCGGATGCCCTCTCCAGAGTCCATAATTTATCTCTCCACACCTCTGAACCCACTCCCATTTTACCACCCGAATGTTTTGTGCAAACCATTACATGGGACATTGACAAAGAAATCAGACAGTCACAGCCCTCTGATCCACCTGAGAACTGTCCTCCTGGGCTCCTGCATGTCCCACCTAAGCTCAGATGCAAACTCATCACCTGAGCTCATGCTTCTCCAGCCACTGGGCATCCCAGCAGCCACCACACATAACAGCTCATAAAGAACAAGTACTGGTGGGAAAATACGATCTCTGACATCAACCATTTCATCTTTTCATATTCTGCCTGCACTCAAGCCAAGGTACCCCACTCTCCACCTGCCGGAAAACTATGTCCCCTCCCAGTACCCTAGAGACCCTGGTCACATATTACCATCGACTTTCTCACAGACCTACCACCATCCCAAGGCAACACAGTCATTCTGGTAATCATTGACAGATTTTCCAAGGTGCTCAGACTTATCCCGCTACCTGGATTACCCATACCCTTTCAGACAGCCAAACTACTGTTCAATCACATCTTCCGCTATTTTGTCATTCCTGAAGACATAGTAAGTGACCCAGGCCCTCAATTCATCTCTAGACTATGGTCCAGATTCATGAATAGACTGGCAGTGTCCATAAGCCTTATGTAAGGATATCACCCACAATCCAATGGCCAGGTAGAACATGCTAATCAAAAAGTGGGGTGTTTCTTTTTGTATGAGGAACCAAGGGGACTGGGCATGATTTCTTCCATGGGCTGAGTATGCACAGAACTCCCTAAAACACTCCACTACTCAGCTGACCCTGGTCCAATGCATACTCGGCTATCAACCTCCTCTTTTCCCATGGGATGATACACCCATTCAGATACCGGCAGTTGACTCATGGTTTCAGAGAAGCCAGCAGGTATGGGAGGAGGGCCATCAAAGACTGGAACAAGTTAATGCCAAGTACAAACAATGTGCAGACAAACATAGAAGCGATAACCCCAAGTATGATCCAGGAGATTGTGTATGGGTCTCCACCAGGGACTTAAGAGAACCCAATGCACATAAGAAACTACAAGCCCATTACATTGGCCCATACAAGATACTATGCAGAATCAATGAGGTATCGTACAGACTGGAACTTCCACCTCACAACAAAATGGATCCCACTTTCCATGTCTCCTGCCTAAAGCCAGCTATCCAAGGTCCCCTAGCCACTGATACACCCTTCCAAGAGCCCCCATACCCTGACATAGAGGGCAAACCCATCTACCAGGTAAATAATATCCTCAATTCCCATTGCAGACAAGGTCAGCTCAAATACCTGGTCGACTGGGAGGGCTATGACCCAGAAGAATGCAGTTGGGCGAGCTCCAGAGACATTTTGGACCCCTCTTTACATAAGAATTCCACAGCCAGCATCCAGACAAACCTGCACCAAGAAGAAGAGGCCAACCAAGAAAAGTAGTAGCTCCCAGAGGTTCTGTCAGTAATGATACTGAAAACCAGAGTTCAGAGCAGCTTCCAAACAGGGCCACTCCAGACTACAACTCCCAAGAGTCACAGCACCCCATGTCACCAGAATTCTAATTACCTCACCTGCCACCTATCTACCAATCAGCACCCAGCCTATATATACTCAGCTCTCTCAAACAGCCAGTGCAAAGTATTGTTCTGCATCCCGTACCTGACTTTACTGATCCGTTTGACTTCTGCTTGATTCTCTGTTCTGACCACCATTTACATTTAATCTTGACTTTGTTTTCTCATCTGCCCTATGTTGTTCTGTTTGCCAATCAATTGAACTCCACCTGTCCCTGACTACGTTTCCTGTTTCTCGACTCGTCTCTGTCTGCAGTTTGCAACGCACCCACTCTCACCTGTGATTGCATCCATAAGTGCCTGCACTCTGACAGTTCAATCAGTAGCAAAGCTCATTAGCGCACAAGCTGGCTAATCACTAGGCTAAGCTCAATTTAGTGTAAACTAAGGTGATCAAATTTCTGAAAATTAATATTAATTAATATTAGTATTGTACCCAACTAAAATTTAGCTTCAACTTGAAAATAAATTCTCAGCCCACTAGATGGCACTGTACAGCTCAGTGGTTGAGAAACACTGCCACACTAACAGTTAGAGCAGTGGCGGCTGGTCAGTAGGGGCCACTGGAGCACTGCCATTCTTCCAATTATCCAGAGATGAAAAACTATGTGATATTAAATATAAATTAAAGGCAAACTACCTTTCAGATTTTTCAGATAACAGTAATGGAAAGTGAGAAGAAAAGACGTTATGTTGCGAAGGAAAAGAACTGCATGACCAAATTAATAAATTTTGGCAGTCAGCAAGCATCTCGATGTGATCAGCTGTTCGTTTAGTGACAAAATGATGTAACTTTCAGTGCACGGTCAAAGGTAAACCTGCGCATGTGCACACAGACTTCCTCTGTCTGCTTGACTGCGCAAAGCGAGTGATTTCATGTACATTATATATATATTTTTTATTAATTTATTTATTTATTGAACATAGACAGAGTTACATGTTATGGCAATTGGCATCAAACAAAGGCACAATAATAATTCAGTACAATAAGAATAAGGAGTGTACAGGCATAATCATATGGACATCACAATCTATTCTCTCCAAGCCAACCCACATACCCCTTTTGTCAGTGTCTCTAAACAGTCAGGGCCCAGGTAAGTCATAAATGGCCCCCAAATTTTGTCAAACTTGTAAGGTTCCTCTTTTAAGTAAAAGCTGAGGGCCTCAAGTGGCATGAATTCCAATACCCCATTTATCCACTGTGTTACATTGGGGGGCTTTTCTGACACCCACTTTAACAGAATACATCTTCTGGCACAGAAAAGCAAAATTTTTACAAGTATCAACTTGTTAACAGAGATATCTGGGGGGTAGTCCATACCCAGGATACAAAATAAAGGAGAGATGTGAATTGTTTTACCCACAATGACATTGATTTCCTTGAGTACATCTCCCCAAAATTTATTAATGTGTACACAATCCCACAGGCAGTGAATGTATGAACCTTCCTCAATCTTGCACTTATTACAGAACTTTGATAGATCCGGGTTCATTTTATTACGTCGCAATGGGGTGATATGTAGTCTGTGTGTGATTCTAAATTGTAACTCCTTTGCTTTATTAGTGGTAAAACACCCATTTAGATTAATCCACAACTCGTCCCAATCTTCTGTTTGTATTTGAACACCAAAGTCAGCCTCCCATTTTGAATGAACTTTCGTTGTGTTCTCTTTCATCATCTTGCAGAACTCTGAATAAATTCTTGTAACTAATTTTGAGTCATTTTCGCCAATGAATATAATCTCCAGAGAGGAAGTTGTACAACTAGTCTGACACTGCTTGAGAGTGTTTACAACATAGTTACGCAGTTGGAAATATCTAAAAAGTTGTGTGGCTGGTATTTCTTTTCCAGTTATTAGCTGATTAAAGCTTAACACTGAGCCATTTACCCATATATCCCCTAATGTCCTAATGCCTTTGTCATACCACACACTGAAAGAACCTTTCTCAAGACTGGGAGGGAAATCTGGATTGAAATGTAGTGGGGTCAATAGAGATGTGACTTTATCCTGGCCTTCTATTTTCCTTATCAACCTCCAAACTTTAAGAGAGTGTTTTGTAAAAGAAAATCTCCCTTGACAGCTGAGCTTGCCCATTTCTTTGATGTGTATAGAATGTTCTTTAAAGGTATAGGGGATATTTTCTCAGACTCGATATCCAGCCATGTGGATTCTGGATCTTCCTGAAACCAGTCTCGAATATATCTGCATTGGCATGCCAATTGGTATAACTTAATGTCGGGAACAGCTAGTCCACCCTTCTCTACTGGGAGTTGTAATCTTGCCAATTTCAATCTTGAGCCTTTGTTGCGCCATAGAAAAGATATGAGTGCACTATTTAACTCTTTAGAGGATGCGCGTGTCAGTAGTATTGGAACCATTTGGAAGGGGTATAATAGACGTGGGAGTATGTTCATTTTGAATAGGTGCACCCTACCCAAAAGTGAAAGTGGGAGACCAGACCAGCGAGCAAGGTCTTGTTTAATACGGCGAATAAGGGGAACAAAATTAGCCTTATACAGATCAGGTAAGAGAGGGGTGATATGAATGCCTAGATATGTAAACCCTGAGGGGGACCATTTAAATGGGGAGGCATCAGCAGAGACACAGGGATTCTGCTTGGAAAGAGACATTGCCTTTGATTTTAGGTAATTGATCTTGTATCCAGAAAATGTAGAAAACATATCGATGAGTTCAATAATGCGACGGATAGAGTCCATGGGTTTGCTTATATATAATAGGATGTCATCAGCATAAAGTGAAATTTTATGCTGCTTCATTTGTGTCTGGATACCTTTGATGCAAGAATCTGTGCGAACAGCCTCTGCTAATGGCTCTATGGCCAGTGCAAAGAGGAGGGGTGACAATGGACATCCCTGAGCAGTACCCCGCCCAAGTGGAAAGACATTAGAACGTTTGCCATTAGTTAGCACACATGCTTTTGGCGCAGCATATAACACTTTTACCCATTTTATAAAATTATCCCCAAGCCCAAAACACTCTAGAATATGAAACAAATAAGGCCATTCTATTCTGTCAAAGGCTTTTTCTGCGTCTAGTGACACTACCAATGCCTCGTCTGTCATCCTGGTGCCATACTGTATTAAATTTAAAAGCCTCCTTACATTATTACAAGAGTTGCGACCCTTTATAAACCCTGTCTGGTCAGCAGACACTAGCTGTGGCATCACAGTCTCAAGTCGCAATACTAATATTTTAGCTAGCAGTTTTCTGTCTAGATTTAACAGGGAGATTGGGCGGAATGATGCACACTCATCTGCTGGTCTACCCTTCTTGTGAATTAGAGATATACAAGCTTCAGTTGCAGAGCTTGGCAGAGTACCATCTTCAAAAGACTGTTCCAGTGCAGAAAGTAGTGGCTCTACTAAGCAGTCTTTAAATTCTTTATAAAATTCTGCTGTGAGGCCATCAGGCCCAGGAGCCTTATTATTACTGAGTTGGCCTATTGCAGTAAGTAGTTCTTCCCTAGTAATGGGGTCGTTGAGTGATTTCCTCTGATCTGAAGAGAGACAGGGCAACTCAATGTTAGACAGAAAACTCAGCATATTTTGTTTGGACTCCTGTGTTGTCTCAGATTTGTATAAATTCTTGTAAAAGGACTGGAAGATGGCATTAATGTCCTTATTATGATATTGTCTATTGCCGTGTTTGTCTTTTATAGCTGGTATAGCCTGTGATTGTGTTTTTTCGCGTACTAAGTTTGCAAGGTATCTACTAGGCTTATTCCCATACTCATACATCCTCTGTTTACAAAAAAGTAAAGATTTCTCAGCCTCTGAAGTAAGAATGGTCTCAAGGGCTGTTTTAGTTGCATCAAGTTGTAACCGTATTTCAGGTGATGGACTGACATTAAACTTCCTCTGTAAATCTGATAACTGATTTTCCAACTCCAGGCGCTTATTGGCTTGAGTTTTTTTTTTTTGGTGTGCCATGTATGAGATAATGCCCCCTCGTATGAATGCTTTAGATGTGTCCCATAAGAGTTGAGGTCTTACCTCGGGTGTTTTATTGACTGCCATAAAATATTGGAACTGTGCCCTGACAAATATTTTGAAATAGGGGTCTTTTAACAGGTAATTTTTAAATCTCCACCCGCCATGTTGTCTCTCAGCCGAACATGAAATTTCAAGAAACACTGGTGCATGGTCAGATATCAAAATATTTCCAATTGAGCATGAAATAATTTTCCCCATTGACACTTTAGGTGTAAAAAAATAATCAATTCTAGAGGAGGTCTTGTGTACATTTGAATAAAATGTATACTCTTTAGCATTGGGGTGCAATGTTCTCCAGGTGTCAAGCAGGCCTAACTCAGAAAGGCATTGCAAGAGAGACTGACTGAGGTTAGAACTAAGTTGCAGCTTATGGGACTTATCAAGACGATGTAGACAACAATTGAAGTCCCCACCCACCACTGAAGAGGGAAACAACCAGTCTGAAAAAATAGAAAATACATGCGTGTGGAATGTTATTGGGTGGTTTGGAGGGGCATAAATATTCAAAAAAGATGTATATTCTCCATATAAAAGGCCTTTGATTAAAACGTATCGACCTAATGTATCTGTCCTAACCTCCACTTCAGTCAGTGGAAGGGACTTGTGTATCAGAATGGCAACGCCTCTACGCCTGCTGTTAAAAGAGGCGCGATATACTTGACCTACCCAGTCTTTTTTTAATTCGAGGTGTTCTGAGTCAGTTAAATGTGTTTCCTGTAACATAGCTATCTGAATCTTCTCCTTTTTGAGATAACATAAGATTTTTTTTTCCGTTTAATTGGGTTATGAATGCCATGTACATTCCATGAGCACACCTTAAGGGCTGCTATAGCAATACTGACGTATTGAAATATAAGAAGTAAATAATTGTGGTGCACTTAAAAGAATCACTTGTACCCTGCAATCTGCCATTTCTACTGTAGACAACATAAAAATGTTCTGTCCAAACAAGAAGAGAAAAAAAACATACCAAAAGAAGTAACACACAAACAAAACCCACCTCCCCCCTGACACTTCCATTCTTCCCGTCGAAGTGCACAAGTTGGTGCATTTAGCACTAGAACCAGCGCTCCTTAACATAATATACATTATCAATCTGCAAACATCAATCATTACTCACTATGAAGTTTAACAGACTAGAGCCCTATCAAACAACAGTAACAACGTGACATCTAGTGTCCGAATGTGGTATTTTCCATCCTCCCTTCATTGTGGAATTGTGGACGCATCTTAGACAGCAGTTAACAGGACGTGCGTAACGTTATTGTAAATTGTATTAATTATGCATCAGTCAGCAATTTCACTGTCGTGTTCGACCCCAACGGCTTCATCCGGAGTTGTCTCTAGTGCAGGGACGAAGAAAATCTCCGCGTCCTCTGGTTTGTCAAAAACTTGTCGCTTACCTCGGAAGGTGATCTGCAGCTTTGCTGGGGGAATCAGGCCATACCGTACATCAGGGAGATCTTTCATCTTGGCTTTTACATCCTTGAATGCAGCTCTCTTTTTCGCAACGTCTGGGGGCCAATTCTGGAAAATGTGAACCCTGTTGTTTTGGAAAGTCAGTGCACCCTTCTCCCTTGATCGCCGAAGTATTTCTTGTCTCACCTGGTCGTGATGCACCCGTACAATGATCGGTCGAGGGGGGCGCCTGGGGTTTTTAGCAACGAGACTTTGGTGAGCCCTGTCACAGATAGGCAGCTGATTCAGTTGGTTGGGCATGTCTAAAGTCTTGCTGAAAAATTCCTCCATAAACTCTGTAATCCTTGGTCCCTCTGTATCCTCTGGGATGCCTATCACTCTTAAGTTTTGACGGCGACTGCGAGCTTCCAGGTCCTCTAGTCTCTCACTTAGGGTAGCATTTTCTTTAGCTAGCTTGGCACACAGGCTCTCCAATTGTAATGTTCTGGAGTCTATATCTCCCAGCGAGTTTTCAACATCTGTCAAGCGCCCCCCAAAAGACATTACAGTTGATTGTACAGCTGCAATCGAGGTATGAGTCTCTTCCCTGAACTTTTCTATGAGACTCATCACGTTAGCCAAGGTAGGCTCGGTGTCATTAGCCTTCGCCTTGTCATCCGCTTTGGCCCTGGTTAGAGTCGAAGTTTCGCGTTCCCCCGTGGTCTTTCTCGGTTTTGACATTTCGCTAGTAAAATGTGTCACTGTGGTTTACACTGGCAGGTGTACAGCTGTAAACTATTAAGTTTGCATTAAATTATTGTCGAATGTTTCAGGAGCTGATTTGGGACACGTCTACTTGCTATCCATGCTCAGCAGCGCCCCCCCCCCATCTTTACTTCTGAGAGACTCCGCCTCTTTGGGATGCTCTTTTATATCTGTCAGAGCGCAGGCACTTACGGATGCAGGGGAGAGTGGGTGTGGCGCAAACTGTAGCTGTAGCCAAATCGTGAGGCAGAAATCATAGTCAAGAAACAGGCATAGGTCGATCGATCAGTAAACAGGACTATGCAGGAGAGACAAGGAAACGAGGTCAGAAAGTAACGAAAACAGTGGTCTTTATCAGGAAGTCAGTCAGGAAACCAAACAGTTAGATATAGTCAGGTACAGAACACAGAACAATACTTCGCGAGGTGTGTTTGTGACTGCTGAGCTTATGTTAGGAAGGTGATTGCGTGATAATTGGAGACAGGTGATGTAGCTAGAACTCTGGTGACGGGTGGAGCTGTGTATCGTGGGAAGTGTAGTCCGGAGCGGCCATGTTTGGAGGCTGCTCCAAACTCAGGTTTTCAGTGCTGTTACTGACAATACCCAATCATGTTACTGACCTCTTTTCAACTAACCTAATTACACAACTTTTCCAGTCTTTTGTTGCCCCTGTTCCAACTTTTTTTTGAAATGTGATGCTGGCGCTAAATTGAAAATGAGTATATATTTTTCAAAAAACAATAAAATTTCTCAGGTTCAACACACAATATGTTGTCTTTGTACTATTTTCAATGAAATTTCGTCCCACCCAGATTTAAATTCACCTCGTTCGGTCCCCCCCACTTATAGGGAGGAAAAAACGTCTATGCTGTTTTTCTTTGCATAAGGCAAACCTCACGGAAAAATCAAAAGACTAATTACCATTCGGGTTATTGAGGTGCACAGCAGTACATACATAGTTGCAACAACTCACATAAAACAAAACAAAGACTGATATTCGGTTGGT
>JAODOK010003258.1:0-11669 GCA_027576575.1 Netuma bilineata | reverse complement strand
TTATGCACTCATTAAGAGATTTAACAGACGAGCAAATTTATGAATCATTAATGCCATTTGGATTGGTATCTGGCGGTCTGAATAATTATCAAGAAGAGGAAAGGGAAGTTATAGATGGTGATATTTGGCAAAGACTTGATAGCATTGATGGTATGGATAATTTAGGCAACTATTGGTAAAATAATAGTGTGCAATTAGATTTAACTATAGTATAATATATTCATATTAAAAACAAACAATAAGAGAGTTTATGTAATGGCAGCATTATCACCAAAAGAGTTATTAAAAAGAGATAGAATATCTAGAAGAGCAATCTTTAAGAGCTTATTTGACCACGGAAAATCTATAAATTCATCAAAAGATACCAATACATTCTATGTTCTTGATAAAGAATCAAAAAGAAATAAAGAGATTGTTGATTTAATCATAGCACATGATAAAAATTTAGATACAGAAGTATCTCGGCATATGCACCGGAGAATGTATGATGTTTTTATTGTAGACAGGACATACAGTGAAAGAAATTATAAAGACCTGAAAGATAATGCTGAGCGCGCGGAAATTGCATTATCAAGTATGAATAAGAGTCCTATTTTTACTCAAGGTAATTCATCAGGTTCTGGCGGTGGTGCCAAAAGTACTCTAATTAATGAAGTTGCTCAGGCTAGTTATATTCAATATTTTATTAATAATAGAAGTGAATTGCCCGATTCGTGGGAACTATTAGGTATAGATGAAGATAAACTCCGTAAAGGATATGAAGCAGTTAAAAAGACGGCATCGGCAGGCTTTAAAGATGTTTCAACTATATCTGACGATTGGGTTAGCTCATCATCAATTATTACTCATAAATTACTGAGTACTAGAGGATTGCTTAGCGATAATAAAAATTATACAGTCTATCATGCTAGCGCACATGATTTAGGTAAATTAAAAGAACTGTTTAAAATATTAAACAAAGAAGCATCTACAAGTTCAAGCTTTTTTGGTAGGATGGATAAATGGAATCCTGCTGATATATGGATTATGTCTAAAGATGGTGAAGATTTTATTAAATCTCTTATTGTAAGCGATACACCTGGAAGATATAAAACTTTGTTGGACTTGAATGAAGATTTGAAAACGCATTTTAAAAATAAAAATATTATACCGGTATCATTAAAGAAGGCAGTTGGTTCTACTATAATTAAGTATTATAATACAGCCGATAAAATTAATGATTATGATAAATTAGAATTAACTGATATTTCTATTTCTAAAACATCATTCTTTAATTCAATGGATATGTATTTGAGCGGTAAGAGCGGTCTTAAAATGCAGTTTAGAAATTATGGTGATATGAAAGTCCAAGGTGAAATTAAAGGCGCATTTGCTGCAGGTGGCAAAATTGGACAAGGTCGAATTATAACGGCTTTAACATTATCTGGTACTGTTAGTAATATGTTCTCAGGAGATTATGATTCATTAATTGTTACTCAATATAGAATACTTGAAAGATTAATTAGTGCACTTAGGGAAAATGTTAAAAGAAAAAATACTAATATTCCAGCTAATGTTCAAAAATTTAAAGATTATCTATATGAGGGTTATCTTAAATATAAACATATATCGGAAAGAAATGTATTAGATATTGATGAATTTACTGAAAAATTATTTAGAGAAAAGAGTAATACTTGGATATTTACTAAATTTACAGTAATTGCTATTGCAAACTTACTTACAAATAAAAATAAAAATCAAAAAGTAAAAGATGATTTTCTAAAAGCTTGCTATATGTATGCGTCATCTCAAACTAAATTATCTGCACCGTTTATTAAAGTAGGAAACTAATATGTCTAAGACATTAACTAATTTAAATTACGCAACAAATACTAGAGGGGTGCTTGAGATACATCGAGCACCTGAAGTATCATTTACAGCAACAAATTTTCAAATACCTGGAATTTCAACAACATCACCATTACAGCCAACACCATTTACAGACTTTCCAATTCATGGTGATAAACTAACATATTCACCGCTTACAATGTCTTTTATTGTAACTGAAGATTTAAGAAATTGGAGATTATTAATTTTATGGATGTATTCATTTACTAACCCTATCGATTTTAAAGACTGGGATGATAGTAATGAGAAATATTCTGACGCTACTATCTTTATGTATAATTCACATAATAATCTTGTGGTTGAAGTATTATTTAAAGAATTAATAATTACATCAATCGATGGACTAACATTTGATACCACTTCTGAATCTACTGATGAGTTGATTTGCACAGTAACATTTGACTATCAAAATTATGATATAGTAAATATAAAAAGAGTAGGCGAATAATGGATATTAAAGATAAAGTTAGAAATAGGGAAATACATTATAATGATATAAATAAAGCTAATTTTGACTTAATACCTTTATTTTTTAAAGATAAAAATAATATTAAGTTTAAATCGTATAGCGAGTTAATACATACTATTATTATGTTATATTTATATGTTGGTTCAGTATATAATTCAGAAGTTACAGTAATTGATATGGTGTCACGCAAATCACCCAATAAAACATATAGTTCTTATGTAAATCCAATATTGGCCAGTCCATCAAATATTATAAATAAATTAAGAGGTCGAATAATCGATACACAATTAGTTGTGTTTATTAAACCAGAATCAGGTATAAGTCCAATATTGGAAGATGATATTTTAAATTCTATTAGAATAACATCTAGGAGAAAAAAATTTATTATAATTACGTGTGTTTTGTAAGAGCATATTGAAGTAAAAAATAAGCATCTATTAAATCCGTAACTGGTGCTGGGATATTCTTGGCACCTTTTTTTATTTCTTTTTGTGGTCCACTAATAGTTTTATTGAAATTATAATTGGTGTTATCTACAAATTTATCATACATATCAGTTTTACTAGCGTTACCACTACCGGTCGCAAATTTCTTTATCGATTTTGGTGAAACTTTTGTTAGCTCATAACCGTTAATCCATAAAAGCTGTTTTAATGTTCCTGTAGCTTCTGCAATATTGAATACTTTACCATTTGATGAAAATGAATAATCTTCAATATATACGATTTTTGATGTAGTATGTTTTTCAATAAAATTGAAAATCTTAAGAGCAATATGGAAATATCTTTCCTCATTACATGAATAATCTTTTGGATAGTCAGTAATATAAATATTATCCACCAATGATTTATCAGATTTTCTTTGTCTAAAAAATAACATTTTTAAATTTTCTGGATTAGAATCATTACCGATAATAATACCAGCAGAATTCATTGAAAAATCAATCGCTATCATTTTCATCCTCCGATTCAACTATTGCTACATTTTTTACTCTGTTTGCCTCATTTGCAAATTTAGCTGATAGGTCTCTGTGAAATTGACCTTGAGATGCATGTCCAGTTGAGACATACATTGAGTATACAGTAGAGTGTAAATTTGATAAAGACATTAACAGCTTATAAAATGTTACGGCCTTTGCATTACTTTTAGTTGTGCTTTTTCTTCTTGGTGACGTAAAATCTGAAATACGATTCATGAAAATTTCCATCTAGTTAAATATATGTATATAAATTATTTAACATAACAATAAAGATATAAATATGAACTTATTAGATATAGTAATAAAAGATCAGTCTACTGCTACTCTAGAAGGTGATGAATCACTTAAAAAGGCGGTAATGATGAATTTTAGATTTAGGCCTGACGGATACCAATTTGCACCTAATTATCAATTTGGTATTTGGGATGGCTGGATTTATCCGATTAAACCTCATACTTTTAATTTTGGTAAAGGATTAATCAATGAAATTATTAGAAAAAATCCTGATATTAAATTTAATATCATTAATAACAATAAAAGTATAGATTTAGAATTATGTAGTATTGATAATATATCTAATGGTAAAGATAATATTACACCATATGATTATCAAATTACTGGTGCTGAGTATATACTAAATAATAAATCAGGAATTATTGAATCACCAACAGGTTCAGGTAAATCATTATTACAATATCTAATTGTAAAATCATTATTAAATAAAGGTTTTAAAAAGATACTAATTCTTGTTCCAACAGTTAGTCTTGTTGACCAATTATTTGGTGACTTTAAAGATTATTCATTTTTAGATGAGTCATTTGATACTGATAGTAACTGTCATTTAATTTCTGGTGGTAAAGAAAAGTCATCAGATAAACCAGTATATATTTCAACATGGCAGTCAATTTATACAATAAAAGATAAAAAATATTTCAAAGAGTTTGATGCTGTATTAGTAGATGAGTGTCATCTAGCGCCCTCTAAATCGATTTCAAACATCCTTATGTCATGTATCAATGCGATTGTAAAGGGAGGATTCTCGGGGACCCTGGAGGACACAGAGGATAACATGATATCGTTATTAGGATTGTTCGGGGACGTGTTTAAAACTGCAACAACCAGGGAATTAATGGACCGTGGAATTCTATCAGATATATTAGTAAAATCATTAATTCTAAAACATACGCATAATAATGGATTTATGGAATATAAAGATGAAATAGATTATTTAGTTTCACATGAAAAAAGAAATAAACTTATAACAAATTTAGCGTCTAGTCTTGATGGTAATACATTAATTTTATTTGATTTAGTACAGAAACATGGAAAGGTACTATTAAAAATATTAAAAGACAAATATCCAGATAAAGATATTTACTATGTATCAGGAGAAGTTAAAAAGACAAAACGTGAAGAAATTAGAAAACTACTGGAAGATAAAGATGATGCTATTATTATCGCAAGTTATAAAACGTTTCAGGCTGGTATTAATATAAAAAGACTACATAATGTTATTTTTGCGGCACCATCAAAATCTAAAATTCGTATTTTTCAATCTATTGGTCGAGGGCTAAGAACACATAGTACTAAATCATATGCAACTATTTATGACCTATGTGACGATTTACGATGCAATACTAAACGTGAGAATTATGCTCTTCAACACTTTAGAAAAAGAGTAGAGCTTTATAAAAAAGAAGAATTTAAAATGCAGTTAATAGAATTAGACATATAAACCTTAACAAGTGTTCATCTCTTTAAAATTATAAATACGTTTATGAGTTTTAATAAATATTATTAATATTAAGATTTATTAATATAATTAAAACTATTTTTTAAAGAGAATAAACAATGAAAGATAAAATTAAAAGTACTTTTGACTCTGTGTGTAATTCGCCACAAACATTTGCGGATTGGGTATTTACTGGTAGACGAACCAAACCTATTGAATTAGCTAATAGTTTAATAGGCGCTACATTTTCAGGCATGTTTATTATTAATAATGGTATAATTGATAAGCATTATCCATATAGAAATTTTATGTATATCTCATCTATATGGATATGGATTTTAATTTTTATCCTGAGCATTCTTCAGTTTAAAACATTACTTAATGATAATTATAAAAGCTCACTAAAAGCTGCTATTTTATTATTATGGTTTTCCTTACTTTGGATGGTTATTGGCATTGTTTTTGGTACTGATTACCCACCAGTATCTACAGCATTTAGTACGTACACATCTATATCTATAATTAACTTTGTAACATACTTATATTTAGATGATACAAATAAGGCAAGAGCAAAAAAAATCAGCTAGGGAGTGATAATGGAAATTTATATAAATGCACTTATTAGTGCGTTATCGCCTCAAGTTGTCTCTGCGTTATTAGGTGGTTTAGTAGGTGTAAGAATAAAATCTAAGAAAGAAGGTTATTCAAGAAGCTATAGCTGGTTTATTGCTATAGGTAGTATTATTGCAGTCGCAGCTACTGCTGAATATTTTTATTCAGTATATAATCTTAAGATGCTATTTGTACACTCGTTTATAGGTATACTTATTGGTATTATGAGCGCCAATTTACTTCATGCTTTTAACCTATTTGCACCTAAATTTGCCAAAAATATCGTGAACAGACTTGGTGAAAAACTAACTGAAATGTTAGACGAATACTTAGATTAGGAAAGAATATGTCATTAGAAAATAAAATAAAAGAATTTCAGCGAATAGTTGGCGTTGAAAATGTCGATGGTGTTTGGGGTGGAATATCCCAAACAGCACTTGATGAATCCGGCTATGAATTTAAATTTAAAGATTCATTTGTAGATTTTTTGTCTACTAGAACTTCGCTAGGCCCAACAAAAAATCAAAAAATAGAATCTATTAAAAAAATTCTAGAAACATGTAATAGATATAATTTTGGAACCGATGCTAATCCGGACTATGAAGCAAAAAATCCATTATATATCGGATATATAATGGCTACTGCATATCATGAAACTGCGCATACGATGTATCCAATTTCCGAATATGGCAAAGGATTAACTCGACCATATGGTAAAATTTTATCAAACTCTAAAGGTGTAAAATATGGATATAGAAATAGTAGAAAAGATGCTTACCTCTTTTCTGAATATCCATTCGTATATTATGGTAGAGGTTTAGTTCAATTAACATGGTTAGATAATTATATAAAAATGTCTAAACCAGCTGGGGTCGATTTAGCGAAAGATCCTGAAAGAGCGAATGACCCACAATATGCATCTATTATATTAATTTATGGTATGATGAAAGGGTCATTTACTGGTGTAGGTTTACCTAGATATATAAAATATGGTTATTCTAATGAATTTGTTAATGCTCGTAGAATAGTAAACGGTACTGATGCTCAGCATAAAATTGCTGGGTATGTTAATATGTTTATAGAAAACTTGGAACTAATAAAAATGGAAAAACAAGATGAAATTAAAGAAAAAAAATCGTGCATCTGTAGATGCGAATGTGGGGCGCGGCCGGCATACATGGTATAAAAGGTATAGTGTTCCACTGCAAATATTAGGTTCTATTATTGTAATAATAGTTCTTATGACCTTACCTTTATGGGGATCTTATATACACCCGGAATTATATGCTGATGTTGAAAATTTACTGAGATACCTTATAAATACATTTGAAGTATAATTATTTAAGGATATAATATGAAATTTGTAAAATTAATTGAAGATAATATTTCGAGCAAGCAAGTAAAACCGGACAAAAAGAAAATACAATCTAATATTATTTCATGGATGTCTCCAACTGCGCGCGAAAATCTAAAGAATCATTTAGAATTTATTAAGAAAACTACTAATAACAAATAAAAAAATGCACCAAATTGATTTGGTGCATTTTTAGTTTAATAACAATTAAAATTAATAGCGATTAAAATTATTTATTGAAAATTCATATCTGTCTACAAGTTTAATTGGGATCCCATCATGATTCATAACATATCCTTCTGGTCCCGATAATTTATCGTTTATGCAATACATATATTTATGATTTGATGTTGCCAGAAGGGACAAGAGACTGTCCTTAAAGGCCGTCAGAATTTCATACATATATAACATGTTACAATAACGAGCCTTATTTAGTATAAGTTCAATAGATACAATAGAAAGTATTTCAATATATTTTATTTTTGCTTTATCAGTCTTATATCCTAAAATCTTCTGTTCATAATGATTTTTAATAAAGGATACCATGGTATCAAAACTAAAATCTCGATGATTATCTCGGACACATGAATTAAAATATTGTCTTAATAATTTAACATCAATATCATAATATGAGACATATTCATCTCTATCAAATATCGATAATCTTTCAATTAAATTAACAAGAACATCTGTATTAATATATTCAGTAGTTAAGACCTTAAGATTATCAATATAAACGTCATTAGTGTTTCTAAAATTAAGAACATTATCAATAGGTCTAAAATCATGTAGATTCAGTGAATCAGAAACGCTATGAATAGCTACACCTAAAGTTGCGTTTCTGATTTTATAGAAATCTTCGCTATCGTTTTCAATAATATATTCAACAGTATTCGGTTTAAATCTAATACAAGATCTTTCATACGTTTTATCTTTATTATCAGTAAATAAAATATCACCTTGATAAATTTTACCATCATTCGGATAAATCTTTTTAAGATATTGTAATGAGCGTTTTAATACATTTTTTAATTCAGGTGAAGAATCTAAATAATTATTATTAATATCATAATTACTATAATTAAAAAGTTTATCTTTTCTGATATTAAAAATTGATTTAGTTCCAACAAAGAATTTACCATTTTCGGGATGTGTTCCAAAATAAATCGCAGGAGCTCCATCCATTTTATGTGATAGACTAATATTATTTAAATCTTTAAATGATATTAATACCTCTTTAATAAAATTAATATTGTTAGGTACTAATGCAAATTCTTCTAAATGGAGTATATGTTTCATATTTGAGTGTTCAATCATAATAAAACTCCTTACTTATAGTGATTTAAAATATTCAACCAGTTGTAAATATTCTTTAATACAATCATCAATAGCATTATGCTCAAAGAGATTTAAGTTATTTAAAGTTGCACGAAAGTTTGGTACATAACCATTATTAACATTATAGATAATATCAATGATAGAACGAGTATCACGGATTTTCCAATGAGAAAAAGGACGATATACATCTTTACCAGTTACTTTTAATAAATTTTCATAAATTACATAATCAAAATGAGGGGCTCTGATATAAACTTTTGTTTGATGAGTTACGCCAACATCAGTACACCATTTATTAAAATCATCAATTACTTTTGGTAATGATTCTTTATTTTTAGAATTTAAAACCTTTTTAGCTTCATCGCCCTGCTTTGACCACCAATCAATAGTATCTTCAGTTGTCTCTAAACCATATTTTGTGATTTGCTCAATAGCGTCAACATCACGATAGAATCCAGTTTCCCGTAAACTTTCAATGGTATTTTCATCTTTCCAATTACCTGCAATAGCACCCCATGAAATAATTGGTGCACTTGATGGAATATTTGATAATGTCTCAAAGTCAAAAATTAAAAAATCCATAATATTTTCCTTTATTTGTTTAGTAAATTTAATATTTCATTCAAAGATGAAAAGCATTCTCTTTTACAGCCACCAAATTCTATTAATGGCGTGTATTTAGATTTTAAACTCATTTTCAGTTTATTTTCCATATCCCATATAGTTTCAGCATCACCCTCATTTTCAATTAATATTTCATATTCATATGGAAATTTCTTTCCGTAGAATCTTCTTCGAATAGAATGAGTTGTTATACCAATTTTATAGAATAATTCATTTTCATTAAAGCATTTTATTACATAAAATACACATTTTCTACCCTTTGCCATTGATTTGAAACCAGATTTTCTAAAACTATTTTCATTATTCTTAAGCTTATCAATTCTAATTTCTTTTCCACATTCTGAACATCCATATCCTCGTAAATGATCTGGTGGATATTGTAAAGTTTCACCATGTTTTGGACAAATAATCTTAATTTGAGTTGTAGAATTATAATATACTACAGCAGAATAATCAAATTTTTCACCGTGTATAACCTTGGCCTTTTTTACAAATTTTTCATATCTATTACATAATTCACAACCAGTATTCTTTTTATGTGCAGCAATGGATGTTTTCATTTTTCCATGTTTTGGGCAATAAAAATATATGTAACTATTTTTATTTTTATAACCTGTAACATCATATGTATATTTACTATTATGTATTTTGTTAAATTCACAAATAATATCATTGATATCTTTAGGGTTATTTTGTGGTAATTTTTCATATTTACATTTAGAACAACCTTGGCCTAATTTATGACACCTTGCAAATTGTTTAAAAACGCCATGTTTTTTGCAAATAATTTTTACCTGTGTTCTAGCATTTATATAATTTACCAAAGAATAATCATATTTATTGCCATGAACTAAGACTGAATCATTTATAAACGATTCAGTCGTTACTATATTCCGTTTATTTTTATTAACTACTTTATGCATAAAAAACAAAATATACGATTGCACAAATAATAAGAAACATAAAAAAGAATCTTGGTCCAAACGTACCACTATCAGGGTTAGAATTTGCGTACCGTGGCATCCCATCTGGATCTACCATAATTTGTGATGCTACTTCATGACCCATTTCATCATAAGTCATAATAGCATTACCCTGTCTTACTGATACTGTTTCAGAGGTATAACCTTGAAGACCACTCATAGGTAAATCTGAAACGATAATAGACGCTGATTGAACTCCACGCTCATTATAAATATAAACGTAGCGACCTTTTTGTATGGCAGTTTTAATCATTTTAATTTTCCTTTACATTAATAAATCATTGAATGAATGTATATAATAAACAAAAAGGGATGTTGAGTCAACATCCCTTTCGTAACAATATGTAATTATAAAATAATATTTTATTTAAGAACTTTTATTTTTACTTTAATAACACCCTCTCCAATATTAGATATTTTTGAAAATGCGCCTCGAGATAAATCTAATGTTCTACCATATTTTGCAAATCCGCCAGTATCATTCACCTTCACCACTACGCTTTTACCATTTTCAACATTTGTTACCTTTAATCGGGTTCCCATTTTATGAGAATTAGATGCACATGTCATACCCCACTTATTAAACGTTTCACCGCTTGCAGTTGTGCGACCATGAAACATTCCACCATACCACGAAGCAGTTTGTGCCTGAGCAGGATTTAAAGATACTAAAATTAATAATGATACGATTAGTGGTAAAAATAATTTTTTCATATTTATTTCCGTTAAAAATTGTTTTAATTATTTATACAACAGAAATACCAGCTTTACATAAAATATCAATAGCCTTATTATATTGATATGCCTGAATGGTTAATGTTCTAGGTGTTGTATCTTTTAGAACAGGTTCATTGATTTTCATAAGTGATATATCTTTAATACCATCCACCCAATATAATCTATCACCTCTGTCTTGTTTTGCTGACATAATATCTGCAGTAACAGTTACTTTATAATATTGATTATCGCTTTGAATATAAACAATAAAATCCTTTTTATCTTCATAATAGCCTTGGCCACAATCAAAATAATCAAAAGCAATATCTTTAATATATGGAATAATATCATCTTCAGTTACTAGATATTCGGAACTTGAAAAAATATTATATTGTTCTTCCAATTCAGGGGTTAACATATATTTATTTCCTTGTTATGTATTTACCGGTATCGATATCTAAATCTTTTCGTATACCGGTAAAATATTGTGTATATTTGTAATCAGGACTACCGATGCACCGACCTTTATCACCTAATAATTATTAATAACCTTTAATTTGTCGATTATAATTTTCACGATTTTTGAGATTGTATAGAGCATACATTTCACGCTCATCCAAACGTAGAGCCAACATCATATTCATAAAGAAATGTAGCATATCAATACCTTCAAATTTAACTTCAGCTTTATCATCTTCGGTTAAATTTTCATCTACACCTTCGGCACGAATAGTATCATAGTTAGATTTCCATTTCTTCCAACCAGCAGAACGTTCATTAGCAGGTCTAGACATACCATGAACAGCTTCAATTAATTCACGGAATTCATCATCAAACGCTTCTTTTTGATCTTTAAGAAAATCGATTAATTCACCCTTTGTTTTAATATCATGTGGAGCAGGAGTACGTTGATGTTTAGATGAATATAGTGCTTGTAAATCATTTTGCATATCCATCATCATTTGGAATGGTGA
>JAODOK010003159.1:0-11683 GCA_027576575.1 Netuma bilineata | reverse complement strand
GTAATCTGGCTTTTTTATGGTGGTTTTGGAGCAGTGGCTTTCTCCTCACTGAGTGGCCTTTCAGCTCACATTGGTACAGAACTCATTTTACTGTGGATAATGATACTCTCTTACTGATTTCAGCCAGCATCTTTGCAAGGTATTTCACTGTTGTTCTGGGGTTCATTTGCACATTTTTGCACCAAAGCACATTCCAGTGTTGTAGTCAAATCACTAAACCCTGAGTCCAGTCTTGAGTCCCCAGTGTTCAAGTCAGAGTCAAGTCCAAGTCATTAAAAAAAATTCAAGTCGAGTCTGAGTCTAGTCCACTATTGATCTAAGTTGAGTCCGAGTCAAGTCCAACACTCCAACCACGCCATTTGACAGTGGCTGTTTCAGCACCATTAACATTAGTTTGTTCCTGAACATGACATATGAACAGGTGAATGTACATTCTCTTTGTCAGGGAATGTGAAGTATTCTGTCAGAGATGGTTGGGAGACAGATGTGAGTGCAGAAGGTATGTTAATTAATACAAGTGAAGACAGGTAAACAATCCAGAAAGGCAGGCAAATTCATAAAACAGTGAAACAGGCAATAAGTTGAGCGAGACACATACAGGCTATCGTAGATGAGGCAGAATCAAACACAAGAAACAGGAAATCAGGGATCAGGAAAACAAACAAGGAATAAGGCTCAGTAACATGTCAGCAACGCAACTCAATACTTTGCAAAGTAAGTGTGTTTTCACAGTTTTTATATAGGCGTACTGGTTGTGCCCTAATCCTGGGCAGGTGCGAGTTGTTTATGGTGTGTGCGTGAGAGTCCCCTTGTCACGTGCACTGTCTGGAGTGCACGCGAGAGTCTATCTGATGCATGCACCAAGGCACGCAGGTGTGAAATTCTGACACAAAATTTGTACAAAATTAATGCAGATATAAATATCTTATGCCAAATTATTATGGCATGTGTAATGGAAACTTCTAAGAAACACTTCAGAATGCTTAGCAGTTGTCTTTTCAGTTATTTATTATAGTAGATCATATAAAACAGAAATATAAAATAGGAAAGGAAAAAAGAAGAAGAAAAAGAGAAGAAGACACCATTTCAGTGATGCCGAGATTATGTGCACTCTGAGTTGTGTTATGATACTCTAAAGGCATTCACTTACTGCTCGTGTCTTCACGTGATTGGCTCAAGATTTTCTATGAAGATTTGTTAAAGCATGCACCTGGCATGCCTGGGAAGTGCAGGAACTCAGACACCCTGCTTCTCACCAGCCAAGCCCACAGAAAGGCAATTACAGTATGTGGAAAAACAACTCTTCTCAGTACACTAGGCCACTTGAGCTCAACACACAGAAACACAGAGAATAGGAATGTTCATTCACTAAATTTCCTTCACACTTCATAAGGGCCAGGAACGGTAGCTGAGGTCTGCAACTTCAGCTAATGGTGCTCACAGTACCAACAAACTTCCCCTTACAGGCCAGCACCAGCTACGTTAATCCCCCTTCCCATCATCAGGAATTGAGCATGTTGGCATGGATCTTATTGGACCACTGCCTAAGTCCACCCGGGGCCACAACTACATCTTGGTGACTGGCACCACCCAATAGCCAGAGGGTGTCACTCTCAACTAAGCCATGTCCAAAAACATTACCATGGAACTGATGCTCCTCTTCAGGTGGGTCAGAATTTCCAAGGACCTGCTCACAGACCAGGGCACCCCATTTGTCTCCAAGCTGAAGTCAGACCTATGGCAGCTGGTTCAGGTCAAACACATCAAGACCTCAATCTACCCCCCTCAGAATGACAGCCTTGTGGAGTGATTCAACCAAACTCTCAAGCAAATTTTGAAAAGGGTGGTGCATGAAGTTGGATGAAACTGGGACCTACTCGTCCCCTACATCCATTTTACCATGTGATAGACTCCTCAGGCCTCTAGAGGGTTCATGCCTTTTGAGCCCTTTTTCAGCTGAAGCCCAGGGGTCTCTTGGATACCCTCAGGGAAGCCTGGGAGGAACAGCCATCCCCATTCTGCTCCCTCATCGACTAGATCCAAGAGATGCAATAGTGGATTGAGCGGGTGGCCTCCATCGTACAGAAGCAGATGTGGGTGGCCCAGAGAAAGCAGCAACGAGTCTATAATTGGCTGGCCCAAACTCCAGAATTTCAGCCCGGTGACTGTGTGCTGTTGCTCCTCCCAAATGAGAGCTGCAAGTCCCTTGCTTGCTGGCAAGGTCCTTGTATCATCCAGGAGCAACTAGATCCTGCAAACTACCACCTGCAGCAGCCAGGTAAGAGAGCCCTCATCCAACTTTACAACATACACCTGCTAAAGCATTGGACTGAGCTGGTGTTGGTGCTTTCAGCCTTTCCTTTTCCCTCCTCAGGTCCATCCAATCCAGAGCAGGTCCACAAGGGAGAGGAACTGACACCTGCCCAACTACAAGAGCTGTAAGAACTGGAGGATCAGTTCAGGGACATGTTCTCTGCAGAGCTCAGGGGGACCCACCTGTTGCAACATGAGATCAAGACCCCCGCTGGATTAGTCATCCGACAAAAGTCCTACTGAGTCCCAGAGGCCTGCCATCAAGCTATAGAGGCAGAAGTAGCCTGGATGCCACAGAATGGCATCATTAAGGAATCCACCAGCCCCTGGTTTAGTCCCATCTTGGTTGTGCCCAAATCTGATGGAAGCTTCCGGCTGTGCAATGACTTCCGGAGGCTGAACGAGGTATCGGAATTTGACAGCTACCCCCTGCCATGAGCCGATGACCTCATTGAGAGCTTAGGGAGGGCCCAGTTCATATCCATCCTGGACCTAACCAAAGGGTATTGGCAGGTAGCCGCCATCCGTGCCAAATCTCAGTAGTGGCAGTTCAGCATCACTGGCAGAAAAAAGCACCAAGTGCACACATGAGGGGAGGAGAGGCTTAATGAAGCTTGGCTGGCAGCCATTAATGATGGCACATGCATTCACCCTCCACAAGACTGCAGGAGAGTATACAAGGGTTGCACACAGTACACAGTGAGTACGTCCTTCTGGGTGCCTTTTCTGACTTGCTGTGTTTTTTTTCTATTAGATACCAGTTTGGAAGACACCCTCCTTCAGTGGAAAATCTGGAAAACTGATCCCCTGAACCTCTAAGGAAAGATTGTCACTCCTCACATCCTGGGAACCTCCAGCAAGCCTACCCCACTTGGAAGCTCATTCCCCATACCAAGTGATTCTACCCATGAGGGAAAATAAAAATAAAGAAGCACCTTTTTGCACCTCACAAAATAGTGCAGAATTTTTTTGGGTTTTTTTTTCTGTAAAAATTAGTGTATATTAATTCTAGATACAAAATCAACAATGCTCACTTTTGCACAAGAAACATTATACTTACATATTTATCATGCTTTATCATAGTTCCACTATGAATGTTTGTTTGTTTATTTATGCTCTGTTTTACCCATGGCTGAGGATAATGTGTAATGTGAGAGGAATAGCCTTATTGAGTGCAGGATAGTCACTAACAGCTAAATTTGGCAGCTAAATTTAGTCCACATGGAAAACAATTTCACTGTTCTCTTACTCATCAAAGTGTTTAAACATGTCAGACCACTGAGCAGCACAGGAGGGGAAAAAGGCATGTTCATTCATTTTCTAATTATTAACAACCTGAATACTACTTGGGTGGAGGTGGGTTTTTTTTTTTTTTTGGGGGGGGGGTCAGATTTCCAATAAATATAATTAACTGATGTTGAATATATATCTGTCCAATGTTCACCACATTGAACATACATTGATGTATTTGATTTTATACTAACAAACTTGAAATATTCTCCATTTACCTTGAAATCAAAGTCAGTCCACAAGTGCCATCAGTCCAGTCAAAAGCACATGAGATGGGGGAAACATTCTCTAGATATTTAGTTTAGACCTTTTGTTCCAACAAGGCATGACATCATAGCTATTATGCTGTCACTCAAATGAGAGGGCTGTGATCATTTTCTAAACTATAAAAGCCCCAGAGTTGCTTGAGTCATGGGTCATTTGATTGACTCTTTGCAGTTATTGTTTTACTTGAAGCTCTGTAGACATTAATGAAATTGCGTATTCATGAATCTGATGGAGTTTAATCAATCTGATCGCTGTGTGAATTTCTCCTGTCCAGAGAGATCTGTATCTCCTGCAGTTTATATCTTACTGTACGTGTGTTCAGCTGCTGTGGTTCTTCTAACAGTGTGTGGAAATCTGCTCGTCATCATCTCTGTTTTTCACTTCAAGCAGCTTCACACACCAACAAACATGCTCGTGCTCTCTCTGGCCATGTCGGATTTCTTTGTTGGTGCTTTTGTAATGCCGCCAGTGTTAATCTGGATAATCGAGTCATGCTGGATATTTGGGAGAGATTTCTGTACCAGTTTTTTATTGATTAATGGTTTCATCACAATCGTGTCCATCTATAATATTGCTCTGATTGCTGTGGATCGATATTTGGCTCTCTCAAACCCCTTTCTCTACATGAACCATGTCTCTGTGAGGATCACTCGTGTTGTAATTGTTTTTGACTGGGGTGTAGTGATGGTCTATAACTTGGCACTCTTATATTTCAATGGAAACTTCCTGAATCTTTTACTGTGTCCTGGAGAGTGTTTTTACTTTCTAAATGAGGTTTGGTCTGTAATTGATCTTGTAATAACATTTATCTTTCCATTTTCTGTCATAATCATATTGTATACTCGGGTTTTTGTGATTGCTAAGAAACATGCCACTGCGATCAGAGAGCTTAATAATCACACACGGTCTAAAACACAGAAAATCACATCACACTCGATGAAATCTGAGAGAAAAGCAGCTAAAGTCCTCGGCATTTTAGTTTCTGTATTTCTGGTGTGTTTACTTCCATATTATATTTATAGCTTGTTGGGTTATGTTATTGAAGTCCAGCAAGAAACTGTTCATACAATCATTTTCATAATTTGTCTTAATTCCACCATTAATCCATTTATTTATGCTCTGTTTTACCCGTGGTTTAGGAGGTGCTTTAAATTAATTATCACTCTGCAAATATTCCAAACAGACTCTGCATTAATCAATGTATTTTCATAAACAGCTGGGGTTTTCTTTGTTTGTTTGTTTTTTAATTCCACCTGATCATGTTCCCAAATATTGCTGTTATATTCATCATTACCTTCTTCTCCCTTGTCCAGCACTGCTGCCATTCCGGCTGCATTTGGACCCTCTTGAGCCATGTCATAATAACTGGAGCATAATTTTAAGCCAGATGCCCTTCCTGCCACAACCCTCACACCGGTTCATCAGAGGGTTCACCATCTTGCTTAAGAAAGGTCCCAAGCACCTCTAGTGGAACAAGGCTGCGGAGGATGCCTTCAAAGAGCTCAAATCAGCCATCACAATAACACCAATTCTCAGACATCCAGATCCTTCAAAATCATTCATCGTGGCTGTAGACGCCTCTGAGACAGGAATGGGAGAGGTGTTGTCACAGCGCTTTGAGGAGAAGCCCAAGCTACACCCTGTTGCCTTTTTTTCTAAGAAACTCTCAACATCTACACAGAATTATAGCATCAGGAATCTGGAACTTCCTGCACTAAAGCTTTCCCTGGAGGAATGGAGACACTGGCTTGAGGGGGCCACACATCCATCAGGATTCTCTCTGATCCAAAGAACCTTGAATATCTAAAGACAGCAAAATGGCTGAATCCATGTCAGGCAAGGTGGGCACTCTTCTTCACACCTTTCCAGGTCACCATCTCCAACCGTATTGGTTCCAAAAACACTAAGGCCAATGCATGATCCAGAATTCAGACATCTACAACCATCAACCAAGAACCCACTCCTATCCTGCAACCTACATTGTTTTACAAAAGTATTTATCCCCATTGATGTTTGTCCCATTTTGTTGCATTACAAGCTGGAATAAAAATGGCTTGTTTGGGGGGGTTCGCATCTGATTTACACAACATGCTACCACTTTAAAGGTGCAAAATGTTTTTTTTTTTTTATTGTGAGACAAACAATAATTAAGAGGAAAAAAAAACAGAAATCTGGAGTATGCATAGGTATTCACCCCTTTCATATGAAATCCCTAAATAAGAGTTGGTCCAACCAGTTAACTTCATAAGTCATATAATTAGTTGATTAATATCCACCTGTGTGCAATAAAGTGTCATATGATCTGTGACATGATGTCTGTTTAAATCAACCTGTTCTGGAAGGACCCTGACTCTGCATCATTACTAAGCAAGCAATATGAAAACAAAGGAGCCTCCAAGCAGGTCAGAGACAAAGTTTGGAGAAGTATAGATCAGGGTTGGGTTATAAAAAAAATACCAAACTTTGAATGTCCCACGGAGCATCATTCAATCAAATATAGCAAAATGGAAAGATTATGGCACCACTACAAACCTGACAAGAGAAGAGCCACCCACCAAAAGTCACAGACCAGGCAAAGAGGGCATTAATCAGAGATGCATCAAAAACACCAAAAATAACACTGAAGGAGCTGCAAAGATCCACAGCGGAGATGGGAGTATCTGTCCATAGGACCACTTTAAGCCATATGCTCCACAGACCAGGGCTTTATGGAAGAGTGGCCAGAAAAAAGCCATTGCTTAAAGAAAAAAATATATATATAAGAAAAGACATTTGGCATTTGCCCAACAGCATGTGGCAGATTCCCCAAATACATGGAAGAAGATTCTCTGGTCAAATGAGACTAAAGTTGATCTTTTTGGCCATCATGGGAAACACCATATGTGGTGCAAACGCAACACTTTCCATCACCCTGAGAACACCATTCCTACAGTGAAGCATGGTGGTGGCAGCATCATGCTGTGGGGATATTTTTCATCTGCAGTTACAGGAAAGCTGGTCAGAATTGAAGGACAGATGGGTGGCACTAAATATGGGGCAATTCTGGAGGAAAACCTGTTTGAGTCAGCCAGAGTTTTGAGACTGGGATGAAGGTTCACATTCTAGCAGGACAATGACCCTAAACACACTGCTAAAGCTATATTACAGTGGTTTAAAGGGAAACATTTAAATGTCTTGGAATGGCAGAGTCAAAGCCCAGACCTCAATCCAGTTGAGATTCTGTGGCATAACTTGAAGATTGCTGTACACCAAAGCAACCCATCTAACTTGAAGAGTTGGAGCAGTTTTGCCTTGAGGAATGGGCAAACATCCCAGTGGCTAGATATGCTAAGCTAATGGAGACATACCCCATGAGACTTGCAGCTGTAAATGCAGCAAAAGGTGGCTCTAAAAAGTATTGACTTTGGTGAGGGTGAATGCCTATGCACACTCCAGATTTCTGTTTTTTTTTCATCTGAAGTATTGTTTTTGTCACAATAAAAAACAATTCACACTTTTTAAAGTGTTAGGCATGTTGTGTAAATCAAATGGTGCTAAACCCCCCCCCCCAAAAAAAAAAGATCCATTTTAATTCCAGCTTGTAATGCAACAAAACAGGACAAATATGAAGCGGAATGAATACTTTTGCAAGATTCTGTAAGTGCTTTGCTAATGCCGTCAGATGGGAAATTGACAAGGAAATAGTTCAAGCCCAACCTTGCGACCCTCCAGAAGCCTGTCCTCCTGGTCTCGTTTTCGTCCCACCACAGTTCCAAGGCCAACTCATTACCTGGGCTCATTCATCCCCTGTGACTGGACATCCCAGTAGTCAACGTACATATCAGCTCATCTGAACTAGGTATTGGTGGGAGAACATGATGTCTGAGTTCAACACGTTCGTTTCCACTTGCTCTGCCTCTGCCTAAGCCAAGGTACCTCGGGCTCCACCCATGGGTAAACTCTGTCCGCTGCCTACACCCCAAAGACCCTGGTCCCATCTGGCCATAGATTTCATCATAGATCTACCCAAGTCACAGAAGAACACAGTCACCATGGTGGTCATTGACCAATTCTCCAAGGTGTTAAGGCTCATCCCCTTGCCTGGTCTACCCACTGCCTTTGAAACCACCGAACTCCTCTTCTCACATGTCCTCCAATTCTATGGGATCCCTGAGGACATTGTAAGTGAACGGGGCCCCCAGTTCACTTCCAGGGTGTGGACTAAGTTCATTGACAAGCTAGGGGTTTTGGTGAGTCTAACCTCAAGACACCACCCACAGTCCAATGGCCAAGTGGAATGCGTCAATCAGGAGATCGGGTGCTTCCTGAGGGTGTTATCTCTGGAAATCCCAAAGACTGGTCACGATTCCTCCCCTGGGCTGAATGAACCCAAAATTCTATGAAACACTCTGCCACCCAGCTCACACTATTCCGGTGCATCCTTAGATATCAGCCACTATTGTTTCCATGGGATGACTCACCCTCACACATCCTGGCCGTGGACTCCTGGTTCTGAAGAAGTGAACAAGTGTGGCAAAGTGTTCACCAGAGGCTAGAACAGGTGGCTGGCAGGTATAAATTCTATGCAGACAAGCACAGAGGGGAAACACCTGTGTACTCACCTGGAGACGGTGTGTGGGTGTCCACAAAAGACCTGTGAGATCCCAACACATGGCATATGCTCCATGCCTGATACATGGGTCCTTTCAAAATCCTCCACAGAATTCGCAAAGTGTCTTACAGACTTGAGCTCCCACAACATTGATGCCTGTCACCTACTTTTCATGTGTCATGCCACAAACCTGCCATACAAGGACCCCTAGCCACCATTCAACCAGCCTCCCTTGCCCATAGAACTGGAGGAACAATCAGTATATCAGGTCCATAAGATCATCAACTCCCATTGTAGACATGGCAACCTGGAATATCTGGTGGACCAGGAGGGGTATGGTCCAGAGGAACGCAGCTGGGTGCTCGCCAACATTATCCTAGACCCACTTCTCACTCAAGAATTCTGTACCAAACATCCCAAAAAGCCAGCACCCAGGAAAAGAGGTCATCCCAGAAAAGAAAGTGCTCCCAGAATGAGCACCTTGGGGGGTTGAGTGCCCTCCCTCTGCCAAATATTGATTGAAGACACACCTGTTCCATATTCCCTGTAATCAGCTCCGCCTATATAAGGACAGCAAACACACATTGTGAAGTATGGTTCAGTTTATCCATACCTGATCATACTGAGCTGTTATTCCTAGCTGACTCTCAGTGACTTTGACCCTATTTTCTGTTAATCCCTGACTCTGAACGCTCGCCTAATCTCTGACATACTGTCTGCACATCGACCGACCTCTTGCTCGACTCTGACCTCGTCATTTGTCTCTCAATTTGGATTTGGCTGCCAGTTTGTGACACACCCGTTCTCCCCAGCGACTGCATCCATAAGTGCCTGCACCCAGACACTGACTATCTATAGAAATCTTGTTGATAGTAGTTTGAAATGAAACTAGGAAGTTACAGGGAAATACACCCACTCTGGCATCTTGATTTATTCATAAGATGTCTTTTCATCACCCTTTTTAAAACTTTCATTTTCCATAGGGCAGGTTCTTAACATAACTTTGTTTATATGTAGGCTTTGTTACATGAAATTTGGCATGATGGTGTATATTATTCTCTGGCCTGTACCTACTAGGCCTTTTTCTCAACAAAGCATGACATCATTTATTATGTTGTCAAAGAAACTGGGGAGGTGTGATCAATTTCTGAACTATAAAAACACCAGGGCTGCTTGATTCACAAGTCATTTAATTAGTTACTGTTTTCCTTGAAGCTCTGTAGGCATTAGTGAAATGGTGTATTCATGAACCTGATGGACTTGAACCAATCTGATCGCTGTGTGAATTTCTCCTGTCCAGAGAGATCTGTATCTCCTGCAGCTTATATCTTACTGTACGTGTGTTCAGCTGCTGTGGTTCTTCTAACAGTGTGTGGAAATCTGCTCGTCATCATCGCTGTGTGTTACTTCAGGAAGCTTCACACACCGACCAACATGCTCGTGCTCTCTCTGGCTGTATCGGATTTCTTGGTCGGCCTCTTTGTGATGCCGTTCCACTTCACGTGGCTGATCGAGTCATGTTGGATGTTTGGACAAATTTTTTGCCTCCTGTTTAATTTTATGACTTTCCAGCTCACGAGTGTGTCTGTAGGAAACATCGTTCTGATCGCTCTGGATCGTTACGTGGCTTTAAGCAATCCATTTCTGTACCTGAAAGATGTCACATCTACAGTTGTTCACACACTGATATGGTTGTTATGGGTGTTTTCATTTTTGTACAACTTTGTGTTTTTTTACGTGAACGGAAACTTCACTGATTTACTACTATGTCCCGGTGAATGTCTGGTCAATGCTTTGAGTGAAGTCGGCTCGTTAATCGATCTTGTTTTCATCCTCATCATTCCTTGTGGCTTGATGCTTATTTTATACCTCCAGATCTTTGTTATTGCGAGGAGGCATGCAAACGCTATACGAGAACTTAATCACAGCCTCACTGTCTCCAAAAATGTAACGGATGCAATGAAATCTGAAAGAAAGGCTGCTAAAGTGCTGGGTATTCTGGTTTCTGTGTTTCTGGCATGTTTGGTGCCATATTACATCTGCACTTTACTGAGCACTACAGCATCGTCTTCCGTCATTGTAAATAATATTTTAATTCTGTTTTATCTGAATTCATCCATTAATCCTGTAATCTATGCTCTGTTTTACTCTTGGTTCCAGAAGTGCACAAAAATGATTTTAACTTGCAAAATACTGCACACAGATTGTTCTTTTGTGAATGTGCTATGAAGAATAAACAGCTGAATGAAGCACAAAAGCCAAACTGGTTATGGCATCATTCCCCTCGTGAACGCTCGACCATAATTATTGGCAAGAAATAATACTTTATATTAAGTTTCTCAAAACCACTCTTATTTACTTCAGTATTAATAAACCAGAACTGTGATGAACTCTGCAGATGTGAGCTGACGTCCATTGTCACTGTAGTTCTCAGGTTACTGAATCTGCTAAAGACTGACGTGATGAAGCTGATCACCTTAGGAGTAATAATTGAGGCAGCGAGGCCACTTCTGGCCACTAACTGTACTAATCCATCAGTGTGAGGTGCATATCGAGAGTCCCATGGGGCTGTTTCAAATGGACCAACTACATCCATAGCCAACTTCTCCCATGGGTGAGATGGGATCAGCACCACTTGTCGAGAATCAGCAGCAGGAGTCGCTGTTTTGTCACAAAACTGGCATCGTTTGATGTGTGCTACGGCCATACCTGGCCACCAGTACAAATCATGAAATCTCTGTTTAGTCCTCATAATACCTTGAGGGCCCTCGTGTGCTAAAGTGACCAATGCGTGTCGCAGACACCATGGAACAACGAGGCGCAGGCTTCAGAGCACATGATGGCCTTGTACACCGAACTCCTCTTGCAGGCACCGTATGGGTGCACCATGAGTAATCTGCATTTGCAACATGGTAAGTTCAGGGCACAAAGCAGATACGGTTGTGAACTCAGCTGGAGACAGCATTACCACAAACTTGGGTTCAGTGTCTACACAACCGCCAGCAATGGCAGAGAGAGGCAAACATGAAAGACACGAGTGTTATTCTCACGGCCGGCCCAAGGCATAAGCGAACTAAGCGCCTGCTTAGGGCCCCACACACCACCAGGGGGTCCCCAAGAGCAGTTGGAATGCCCACCTGCGAAAATATCTCATCTCATTATCTCTAGCCACTTTATCCTGTTCTACAGGGTCGCAGGCAAGCTGGAGCCTATCCCAGCTGA
>JAODOK010002934.1:0-11745 GCA_027576575.1 Netuma bilineata | reverse complement strand
TGATGTTTTAGGTCATATTTATGCAGAAATATAGAAAATTCTAAAGGGTTCACAAACTTTCAAGCACCACTGTATTCGATCCACAATCAGGGGACTTTGAGAAACAGAATATTTTTATTTTTATTTTTTGCAAATTCGATAAATCAAATCGATACAAAACATCCAATAAAATAATTTCCGCTTAGAATGTAAACAAACTGGCAAAATGACAGGAGTAATTTGTGAAAAATGCAATAATAATAATACTTGAAAAATAAAAGATACGTTCTTCCCATCAAATACTTTCATTCCATATTTTGCAGGGTTTTTGTATTTTGGGGGTTTTCTTCTTCTTCTTCTATCAGGTGTTTTGGCAGTTGGCAAGCCAATTTAAAGGTGCATTACTGCCACCGTCTGGGCTGGAGTGTGAAACAGGAGCTATTGGGGGAAAAACCCAGTATTCTTTCAGCTATTTCTGTTTCTTTTAAATACTTGAGAGCAATTTTTTGTTGTTTTGTTTTCAAGTAGAGTTTTTATTTCATTCTCGGTTGGTTCAGCAACATGTTCCACCATTTTGTTTTTCTCTACTCATGGTATATGATCTGATATCCTGGTAGTAGATTAGCCAATCAGAGCGCGTGATTGCTCATATCCAGTGACTGTGGATAGAATAATGTACAGTATACAGACGATGTGCAGGATATTTACAGACAAGACACAATCTATAAAATTATACACACAGCACAGTCAGTGCACACAGAGTGCAGTGTGATGGTGCAAACAAGACAATATGGTATCGTATATATCCTTCAGTTACAGGAGAAAACATTCTCCAGTTTTTATCAGATATTTGTAAATCTCTCTGTAGATTTTCCTGTTGATCTAATCCCAATTAAAAGTTTGTACACCCCTACTCATTCATCAACGTATTGAACAGGCTAGTTTAAAGGTATTTAATCCTTGGTGGAGAAGTCTATGTTTGCAATAACAGCTTCAAGATGCTTCCTGGATGAAGAAACGAATCTCTCTCAGTGTTCGGGGGGATTTTGGCTCATTAAAGACACAAACAGTCTTGAAATGAAACGCTGGATCATGATCTTCAGTTCATTAAACACATTTCCTATCACTATTCAGTCGAAAAATAGTTGACGTGTTGAACACTTATTTCCTCCGCTGGGTATGTGATAGTGAACTATCGTGTGCAGCTTCATTCCCATCAGCACATGTACGAGTTTTTTCATGTTGTCGATCTTTGTAAAACCTCCGTGTTCTTTCATGGAGGTGAACGACCCAACACGAGCAATCAGCCTGATTTATCTAAAAGTACGTCAGTCATTAAAAACCCGGATTGTTCTGTGTTTAATCTGATCATCTGCAAACGTAACACTTTCTGAATTCACACCTCAGCAAATTAAAAAATAAATAAATAAACCGCAATACTTAATAATGAGAACATCAGTGATAACAGGAAGTAACTTGTTTCACCAATGAAATGCCATTCTTTACTGAATAAAACTGTTAGTATGGGTGAATTGCTGTGGTAGAAGAGGAATAAAACATTTCAGGGTGTGTTTTTAGAGGAAAATAATCAACTTCAGTGTAGTAACAGTGACTCTGATCCATTGCACCACACTGTTGTGAATTATTTTCCTAAAACAGCATGATGAGAGTGTTTTATTCTTTACTTCATGCTCTAACCAGAGAAACTCTCTCAGTTTTGGACCGATAACAGACAAATTCTCCAATATTTTATCCAATAATAACGGAAACATCTTGAATTTTACACGATTGTGTTCAGGATCTTTGTCGGTGCTGCTGCTGTCAGTCCTCGGTGTCTGTGTTTTACTGGCTGGAATGATGAGCGTCTGTCTCTGCAGCTTTATCAGTGAGTCTTTAACTTCATCTCCTCGTGTCTCTCCTGCACACCGTCCTGTGTGAAACTGATCATGGAGATCGTTCAGATCTGACAGAAGGTGTTTGTTCTGTTTCTTTTTCAGGGAAGCAGGCGGCTGAGAGGTGAGAGATTTACTGTGTTCAGCTTAATCGTGTATCATTGGTTTTATCTGATCGAAACGCCTCATAGCCGTGTTTATCTGAGTGTTTCTGTGGATTTCGTCCCCCAACAGACGCAAAATGGACTTGACCCAAGGTGATCAGGGTACGTTTATTCATTTCTTTCCTCTCTCGAAAAGTCCAAATTACAAACAAACACTGAAAGTCAGCTCACATCCACTGAGCCTCGGTAAATACGAGGGCATCTCAAGCTATTTAATCCAAAAAGGGAAACTTTCATATATTCATGACACGTGAAAGAGAAATATTTCAAGCCTTTTTTTGTTTTAATTTTCATGAATATGTCTTATAGCTCATGAGAATCAGAAATCCAGTGTCTCAGATGATTAGAACATTTCCCAAGATCAATCAAAAAAGGATTTACAATCCAGAAATGTACAACTTCTCGAAAGTGTGGTCAGATATACACTCAGTACTTGGTTGGGCAATGGGGCGTGGCATGGAGGCGATCAGCCTGTGGCACTGCTGAGGTGTTATTGAAGCCCAGGTTGCTTTGATAGCGACCTTCAACTCGTCTGTATTTTTGGGTCGGGTGTATCTCATCTTCCTCTTGACAGTTGCTCATAGATTCTCTCTGGAGTTTGGGTCAGGCGAGATGGTTGGCCAGTCAAGCACAGTAATATCAGGGTCAGCAAACCATTTGGTCATAGTTTTGGCACTGTGGTCAGGTGCTAAGTCCTGCTGGAAAAGGAAATTAGCATGTCCAGAAAGCTTGTCAGCAGATGGAAGCATGAAGTGCTGTACAATCTCCTGGTAGATGCTGCATTATCTTTGAACTTGATAAAACACAGTGGACCAACACCAGCAGATGAGATGGCACTAAAAATCATCACATACTGTGGAAACTTCACACTGGACCTCAAACACCTGGGATTCTGTGCCTCTCCACTCTTCCTCCAGACTCTCGGACCTTGATTTCCAAATGAAATGCAAAATTTACTGAAAAGACAACTTTGGACCACTGAGCAACAGTCCAGTTCTTTCTCTCTTTAGCCTTGGTAAGACGCTTCTGACGTTGTCTCTGGTTCAGGAGGGGCTTGATATGAGGAATGTGACAGTTGTAGCCCCTTTCCTGAAGACGTCTGTTTGTGGTGGCTCTTGATGCACTGACACCAACCTCAGTCCACTCCTTGTGAAGTTCTCCCAAGTTCTTGAATTGACTTTTCATGACAATCCTCTCAAGGCTGAGGTCATCCCTGTTGCTTGTGCACCTTTTCCAGCCAACCTTTTCAGCAATGACCTTCTGTGGCTTACCCTCCTTGTGCAGGAGGTCAATGATCATCTTCTGGATAACTGTCAGGTCAGCAGTCTTCCCCATGATTGTGGTCACATGAACTGAACTAGACCGAGAGATACACAGGATTTATAGTTTTACTCAAACTCTAAATGAAATACTCTAATATTTTGAGATTTTTAAATATTCTTTTTGCACTGTAGGTCATCATCAAAATTAAAATAAAAAATTCTCAAAACATTTTAGTTTACATGTGATGAGTTGAGAATATATTAAATTTTCATTTTATTTAATAACTGATGGAAAATATTGAACTTTTTCTGTGGTATTGTAATTGTTTGAGATGCACTAATGTAAAGTTCTGTCATGGCTGACCCTGTGCTCTGTGTGAGATGCAAAGAGAAGTTTCGCTTTCCTGTGATGTACATGTGAGAGATCAAGACTTTCTCCTTCGAAAAGCAAAAAGGACGTTCGTCCACATCTGGTGTCCTTTACACACTGCTCAACTTTATTCAGCTGGGGTCTGTGATGTGTCTTGGCTTAAACACGCAGCTGTGTGTCAACAGAAATTTTTGCAAAAAAAAAAAATCATAAAATTATATTTATTCATGGAAATTAATATTTACTTACTTGCTTACCTACTTACATGAGTGAACATTAATGACAGTGTTGATCACGTCCCACATGACTGAAAGCTTGAAGAAATGGTTGATCACTGAGTTTAGCTGTCTTCAGTGTGTGTGTGTGTGTGTGTGTGTGTGCTGTTCCCCTGCAGATGGTGATGAGGTTTACACAGAGGTGATGTACACACTCTCCTCTCAGAGGAAACGTGGCTCCGTTCAGCTTCCTCTGAATGATGGACCCTGAACAGGACGCGCTGCTTCTCTTCTGCACCAAATTCATCTCAGTTCACTTTGACTCGTTCACTTTATCAACACATCTTTACAAGGAGTCACATCTTTTTATCTGACGGTGGTGGTGTGATTTTGAAATATTTCTGAGATAAGCTCACGTCTCCGTCAAGCAGTTGTGCTTTTACAGAATTAAATTATTACAACAACTCCAGCACCGTGGTTCAGAGATTTTATTCCTTTAATCTGTTTCACAGTTTCTGTTGAAATGATGAAGAAAAATTATGATTAAAGTTCAGCCAGAGAAATGGGAAGAAATGATGAACACAATCGTTATGTCTGCGTGTGTTGGTGCTTTGAGTGCGCAGCGTGTGCCACAAGGACTATTCACCATGCACCTGTTCCAGAATAGAACACAATCACAGCACACTCTTATAAGGATTCTGACAACACACACTTTACAAAGTACACACACACACACACAGAGTACTACCAAGTATCTCACATTACCAAACCTGAGATTCCATGTTGATTCTCTGGTTCTTGACTTTGTGTCCAGTTTTCTCGACCCTGCTGAGTATTACCGCCGATATTCTGTTTTTGCCTCACTCGACAATTTCCCGTTTCTCAACCCCGCCTCTGTGTCACGTTTTTGATCTGTTTGCCTGCTTGTTTTCAAATAAACACACTTCCTGAGATAAAATCTGTCCGTCCGCTTCTTTACTGACAACAGCACACTTCCTGTCCACAAACCAAATCATCTACAAGAACTCTGGGTTCTGTGCAGCAGTGAATTATTTCTAATCACACTCTCCACTGTCACCCAGATGAGTCAAGGTTTCTTCCTCATGTCGTCTCGGGGAGTTTTTCCTCAACACTGTTGCCTCTGTCTCGCTCGTTAGGGATCAATTAAAAGCTGATCATCAGATTTCTGGAAAACTGGTTTGAACAAGATCCATTGTTTCAAGCGCGATATAAATAAAACTGAACTGAATGGAAAATCCAGAACGCAGAAACACCACAGCACACAACAACCACCGACTTTTATTCCCTTTCTACTTCCAGGTGTTCGCACTCTCACCATCCCTCATGGGCATGTTTCAGAGCTTAATTATCTGACATTATAAGACTAAAAAATGATGAGCTACATTTTATTTCAAAGCTGAAAACATTTAAAAAATCAGCCTCGTTTTGAGATCCATGCTGCACGCTGCACCACTTCCGGCCATTTTGCCTCGAATTTATCTCAGAATGTTTCATTTACTCACAACGTGAAAGAACATTGAGGAGATGAAGATGATTTGCATAAAGTTTGCATAATAATAACAACGACAACATCACCAGTAGGGGGTGAGCTTCAGCATCTTACTTATATTATCAGTGTGTGTCTGTGTGAGAGAGAATCATAAAAGATTAATCCAACCATTAACTCCAGTCCACTAATCTGACTGGTCGAGCAGTGTTCCCAGAGAGCCAATATTTCCAATAATCACACTGGGACGTCTCACTGTGTGTCTCACTCCGCTCATATGTGTTTTGTCACGTAAAACTCCACTTCCTCGTCTGAAACCATGACTACAGCAGTGTTAGTGACATCATCAGAGGAGACAGCAAACTGGATTGTACAAAAATCAGTGACATTTTGGAAGGAGTTTGATGATTATCTTCACAAAAACACCTCTTTCCTGAGCTGAGCTATGACACGTTTAATACCCTGAAGAACCTTTGTCTTTATTGATTATTACTAGGTCCATAGATGAAGGTGAGCTGTGAGAAGATTGAGATCCATGGACAGAAGACTGCAGTCAGTTTCATCCTCAGAACAACGAGGAGACGAAGCACAAAGACAAGATACACGAGAACCATGAATGAATGAAGTGTTGGATCCCAGTCGTGGATAAAACAAGTTCTCATTTTCAATGTTTTCCTGAAGGATGAACATCTTTACAAATTGTCAGAATTCAGTTTAATTCTATAATGTGTACTAAAGTTCTTGTTGAGTTCTGCATAAAGCTGCTCAGAAGTGAGTGTGTGAACCTGAGCACAGTTTAGAGGTGTGTATTCTGTTAAACACTCGAGTGTTCGTGGTTTTCCTGTGGCTTAAATGTTCTGCTTCCTGATTCTGTTCTTTTCAGATGAGCGTCTCGATGATTTCACTTCGTCCAGTGGCTGTGAAATGGCGGCGCTCGTCCTCCTGTTCTTCTTCCATCTGATTCTGGACATTCGCTCTCAAAGTGAGTCGTTATTATGGTGCTGGGATTTGAGGGATTTGTTCTCAGAGATGTTTCAAAAATAATTCAAGAGATTTCAAGCAGTGACATTCAGTTTGATGTTCAGTGTGTGTATTAATGACACGGTGTGTTTCGTTTATCATTGTAGATGTTCCTCAGCTGCTCGTGTCTCCTGAAGTTCTCACAGAGAGAGGATCAGTGGAGCTTCACTGTTCTGTTCCACACAATGTTAAAGTGTCTTGGTGTTCTTTCTACCCAGAGGGAGACGACACAAATATTAAACTCTCTCCATCTCCATCATGTCGGCTCTCAGTCACTGGTTCTGATCTGATCTGGTGGACAGGACGCAGCTCTCCTGGAACACTTCGGATTATTTGTTTGTATGTGTTGGATAACTCTGTTCGTTCTCCTTCTCCTCACTCTCGCCCAGCTCCAGTCACAGTGCTGAGTAAGATCAACATTACATTTTATAACATGTCCATCACTGTCTCATTTACACTTTTAATGCATTAATAACAACATGAACCTCTGTAATAATTCTGTCTTCATTTCTATATGTCCATTATGGTGTTCTCTCTCTCTCTCTCTCTCTCTCTCTCTCTCTCTCTCTCTCTCTGCAGATCAGAAACCAAAGCTAAGCATCGATCATGATAATCAGTTTGATGAATTCAGATTTGCGTGTGCAATCCCAGGGTTAGAGTCAGTAACTGCTGATTTGAGCTGTAATCTCTACACTGGAGAAAATACTCCGCTTTTCCAAAACCAAAGATCTCAAAAGATAAACTCTGGGAAGGCGGTTTGTGTTTTTATAGCACCGAGAAATGATGTGTTTAATCATCTGCAATCAGTAAAGAGTCATGAAGTGAGCTGTGATTATTCAGTGACCTCTGACCCGACTGCTCGCTCTCCGATGAGTGAGAAATACAGCATGACGCGTAAGTTATATTTAATCAATTAAATTTCTTTCATAGCTTTGAATTGTGTTTGAACTTATTCACATCTGTTGTTCATCAGGTTTCTTTCCTTCACCAACACAGTCGTCCATCACTCCTGAGAAACCTCCTGCACGTGAGTTCATTTTATTTTATTTCCTGCTGTTTGGTTCTGTTACACTTTTTCATGACTGAAGTTGAATCTGCATTCTGTTACACTGGTAAGATTCATTTATTTTATTTCACATCTTCCTCTTTTCTGAAACAATATTCTGTAGATTATGTGTGAAGTTATTTAGTGATTAAAGAGGAATCAAGCTTTGGTAAATTCACTTCTTTCGGTGTCACAGTTTAATTCCCCAAACTCACACATCTGGAGGTTAAAACAGACGCGTTACAGTTTAATGTCTTCCTTTAGATTTTAGAAAAACAGATATGAAGATGAATTTACTCTGAACTTTCTAAAACCCTCCCTGTGCATTTACACTCTCAGGATGGAGAGAATTACAGCAGGAATCGTAGTTTGATGTGTTTTCCACATCTGGAATCACTTCACCCAGCTCCCTTTCCCATTTAGCTTTTACAGATAATGTTGAATCTGTTCTCGCTTCTGTCAAACACCAGTACAAATCTAAGGCAGCTTTTCGGGATCGCTTTCCTATCAGCTTGTACATGTCGCTTTATGTTCAGATGTATTTTATCCTCATTTATTTTAATATTTTTACTATAATAGTCCCACATTTGTAAATATCAAAACAAGTCCTGATTTGTTCAATCATATGTATTTTTTTTTTTAGTTCTTGAAAGCTTTTCATTTCACCCTTTTTAATAATTGTGCATATGGCTGTCATTCACTCTTCCACCCAATGTTTAAATCTATTATTGAATTTTCTTGGTATAAATTTCATTGAAAGCCGTCCATCTGAGTCGTCCAACTTCCTTTCCTATTTTTAGTTGTTTCACAGTGGAGTGCTGTATATGGAGAGTAAAATATACCACTGGGTGAGGATCCAGTTCCTCTTTTATATCGATGGGGGTCTCTGATTCCCCAGTACTCGCCTGAATTGGGGATTTGAAAGCAGAACCTTCAATATATTTCCATCGAGCTACAGAACCTCCATTACACCAGGAGATTAGTTGTCGCAGTTGTGCAGCATGAAAATATTATTTTAAATTCAGAAGTGCCCCCCCCCCCCGTCTTGTGGCAGGTGTAGTGAGGTATAACGTTTCCTAAGTCGTTTGCTTCCTCACACGAATCTTGCTCTGAGCTCATCCCATTGAAGGAACTGATCTTTTGATATATTGAGAGGCAGAGATGAGAACAGATATCACAGATGTGGCAAGATGTTCATTTTTACCACATTTATCCTGTTATTGAATCCCAGTGGATAAGTGATCCACCTGTCAGTATCTTTCCTTATGGTTTCATCAGTGTGTTCATAGTTAATCCTGTATAGTTTGGAAAAGTTTTTAGATCTGTTTATGCCCAAATATTTCATTGATTTTGCTTCTCAGTTTATTCTCCATTCCTTCAGTTCTTGTCTTGGTGTACAGTTTAATAAACATGGGAATTTGTGTTTTGAGTAGATTTACTTTACAGCAGGAATCAGTTTGACATTTCACTCAGAAGTCGGTGACTGATGTTGTTCTGGACTCTGTGTGTGTGTGTGTGTGTCTCTCTCTGTGTGTCTCTGTGTGTGTGTAGATGTTCCTCAGCTGCGCGTGTCTCCTGAAGTTCTCACAGAGAGAGGATCAGTGGAGCTTCACTGTTCTGTTCCACACAATGTTCAAGTGTCTCAGTGTTTTTTCTACCCAGAGGGAAACGACACAAATATTAAACTCTCTCCATCTCCATCATGTCGGCTCTCAGTCACTGGTTCTAATCTGATCTGGTGGACAGGACGCAGCTCTCCTGGAACACTTCGGATTATTTGTTTCTATGCGTTGGATAACTCTGTTCGTTCTCCTTCTCCTCCCTCTCGCCCAGCTCCAGTCACAGTGCTGAGTAAGAGCAACATTACACCCAGTGTGTATTATTGTCTGTGTGGATCATAACATTTCTAATAGGCATTTATAATTACTCAGTTAACATTCACAATGGAGTATTTGATGTAATTGATTAATTAATTCATGAATAGTTTTATTTATTTATTTACTTGTTTGTTTGTTTATTTATTTATCTCTCTGCAGATCAGAAACCAAAGCTAAGCGTCGTTTATGATGATCAGCTCCATAAATTCACATTTTCATGTGAAATCCCAGGGTCAGAGTCAGTAACTGCTGAGTTTAGCTGTAATCTCTACACTAGAGAAAATACTCAGTTTTTCTTAAAGACATCCTTTCAGAAGAGAGACTCTGGGAAGGCGGTTTGTGTTTTTATAGCAGACAGAAATGATGTGTTTAATCGTCTGCCGTCAGTAAAGAGTCGTAAAGTGAGCTGTGATTATTCAGTGACCTCTGACCCGACTGCTCGCTCTCCGATGAGTGAGAAATACAACATGATGCGTAAGTTATATTTAATCACATGACTGGGCTTTGATGTGCATCGCTTTATAAATCTGATTCATTTTTAATCCATTTGTATTTTAGATTTCTTTCCTGAAACACCACAGCGGCCCACAACTAAACCCTCCCCGACTGGTCAGTCACTCAGTTTTAATGCACATTATAATTCTGAGGTTTTCATTTTATTCTGCTTAATTTGTATTCACGGAGTAATGCAAAAAAAAAAATCAGTGTGTGTAGTTTATGTAAATATTTGTGAGTTCCTGTGTTCAGGTGGTTTTATACTGGAAACTGCTCGAGTGAACTTTGTGCAGTTTTATTCCCATCAACACGATAAAGTCCATGAACTGAGTTACAGGATACTGTTTATTATTCATATCTGTGTTTTATTGATATCAGTTATAATCTGATCATTCTCTCCTGGAGCTGAACGTGATAGAGTTCCTCAAAATTATCATCATCATCATCATCATTAGAGCTCAGCCAGTTCTCCTCACTGAGACTCACGAATTCATATCGAACAGAAATATCACACTTAGAGACGATTACTTTAGATAACAGTTGATTTTAGGATTAAAATAATCCCCTTCATCTTTATTTTCTATAATTCAGTAAATTCTAAATATTTGTTTTATCTCAGATTTTGCTCTTTGTTTTGTCAGGTTTTTCTTCTCCCTCAACAACGTCGTCCACAACTAAAGAGAAAACGAGAGCAGGTTCCATTTAAATTCAGACTTTTATCATTCAACATTTAATGTGCATTATTTATACATTTTCAATTGTATTATTATATTATTCACTCTATTTTCTACAGATATACAACAAACAATTATTTGGTCTTTTTTAACATGTATTTGTTTTTCCTTTTGTTAGAGTCTCACGGACCATCAACTCCAAGCACAGACAAAAAGAAACCGACTGCAGGTCAGTTCACTCCTTCAGCTCCCGCTGGTTATATCCTTCAGTTACAGGAGACAATCAAAATTGTTTTTATTGCATTTTGTAAATTTCTCTGGAGATTTTCCAGTTCATAAAGTATCAGTCGGAAGTTTGTACACCCCTCCTCTCCTAATTCAGAGGGGTTTTTTTTTCCTGTATTTTGACTTTTTTACATTGTAGAACAATACTGAAGATATCAGACCTATGAAATAACATCTGGAACATATATGGAATTATATGGTCAACAAAACAGTGTGAGTAAAGAAAATATTTTTGATGTCAATTCTTCAGTGTATCCAGCGTTTCCCTCGATGACTCTTTGTACACTAGTGGCATTTTCTTAACCAGCTTCATGAGCGAGTCACCTGGAACGCTTTTCAATCAACAGGGTTAGGGTTAGGGTTACTGTTAATTAGTGGACGAGTTTCTTGCTTCTTAATGCTTTTGAGATCAAACAGTAAATAGTAAATAATAAAAAACACACAGTAAATAGCCCAAAACACAAATGAAGTAATCCGTCCAGTATCACATCAAGAACCGAACCACTAAGTAAAGAGAAACAACATCCATCATTACTTTAAGACACAACATGACTTTTAATTAATAAAAATAAAGATAAACACTGAATTCGAAGAAGGTGTGTACAAACTTTTGACTGGTACTGTATTTCTCATGTAAACACCACAAGAGGCTTAAAAACTCATGACTAGCAAGAGAATTTTGTTTATTTAATAGTTTTGGATTAAAAATCCAAAGTTTAAAAATCATTGTGATATAAATATTTCTGGATTATCGTGAACATTCTGTTCCTTTCGCAGATTTAGAGCTCATACTGTACATTTCACCTTCCTCCATTAACTTACAGTATAAAACATAATATTTATATCGCATTAAATGTACAGTGGGGCGGCACGGTGGTGTAGCGGTTAGCGCTGTCACCTCACAGCAAGAAGGTCCGGGTTCGAGCCCCGTGGCCGGCGAGGGCCTTTCTGTGTGGAGTT
>JAODOK010002853.1:0-11771 GCA_027576575.1 Netuma bilineata | reverse complement strand
GGATTTAATTTAATTGGTACAGCAAATTCAAAGGGTGATGGGTCAGCAATGGATAGATTTGCTGGTACACAGAATATGAATGAAGCTTTTCTTGATAGATTCTATTTTAACGTAGAACAAGAATATCCTAATAAAGATGTTGAAGTATCAATTTTAAACACTCATTCTAGTGATTATGAATTTGTTAATACTTTAGTTAAAATTGCTGGGCAGTTACGAGAAGGTTATAAAAAGGGTGATGTTGATTTTAGACTAACTACTCGCCGATTGGTTCATATTATTACTAATTATAATATTCTTGGTAATAAAATGCAAGCTATTCGATATGCTATTGCTCGATTCGAACCAGATGAGCAAGATATTATTTTGGAATTATATTCATCTTTAACTAAACCTAAAAAACCTAAGCCTCAACCTAAATATGAGTATAAAGATTTAGAATATAGAAGTCAAGAAATGACTGATTTTCTCAATGGTAATGTTGATAACCGAATGCCATCACAGGCGCCGCAGTCATCGAAATTCCCATCACCACATAACGCCAACCTAAAGGCAAATACAAATACTATAAATTCTGATATATTAATTGATGAATTATCTAAATACCTGAAAGTCTATAACAACCAAGCGTACTAAGGAATAATATGAAATTAAGTGTAGAAACCATGGCAATCTTAAGTAATTTTGCATCCATTAACCAAAATATTCACATTGAACCAGGAAATTATATTAAAACTAAATCTCCTGCGTCTTCTGTAATAGCTATTGCGAAAGTTCCAGAAGAATTTCCTCGAGCATTTTCAATTTATGAATTAAGCAAATTACTAAATGTCTTTAGTTTATTTGAAGATCCTGAAATTGAATTTTATGATGGTCATTTAGACGTATCATATAAACGAGCAAAAGCTTCATTTGCATATACTAATACGGCATTAGTTGATGCTATTAAAGACTATAGTAAAAATATTAAAGAAGCAGATCCTGCTGCGACTTTTACTATTGATGACGCAACATTCAAGCGCATACAAAAATCAGCGAAACTGTTTGGTATTGAATATATTAATATCAATAGTAATGGTGATAACATTGTAGTAAATGCCTCAGATGCACCTTTAAGTAAAGCAAATGCTAATAGATACTCAATCGATATTGAACCAACTAAAACTGATTATTCAAACTTTTCGGTAAATATTAAGTTGGATTCACTACGATTCTTACCTGGTGATTATGAAGTATCTATTGCTATAGTTAATGTTAAAAATCGCTCAATTGCCATTTGTAAGTTCCATAATAAATCTTTAAGTGAAGCAGATGTAACATATATCGTTTCTGGTGATGTTGATTAGAGAAAAAAATAGTAGAAAAAGTCATTGACATATTATAAATAAATCATTATAATGTGTCATATGATTTAAAAAATGATGTTTTATAAACTGATAGGGAAAGAATTATGCGTGATAGAAAAAATATGATTAGTGATATTGTTTGGGAATCTAAATACCGTCCGAACACTATTGATGACTGTATTCTGCCTGCTGATACAAAAGCTCGCTTTAAAAATATGGTTGCTAAAGGTGAATTTCCCAACATGCTGCTATCTGGACCGGCCGGAACTGGTAAGACCACCGCTGCTCGAGCATTATGTGAAGAACTTGATTATGAATTATTGATTATTAATGGTTCAAACGAAGGGCGTCTTATTGATACACTTCGAAGCAAAATTACTAATTTTGCATCTCAATTGAGTCTATCGGGTCAATCAAAGTGTGTACTAATCGATGAAGCTGATTATTTACCACAAGAATCTATTCAGCCTGCCCTTCGTAACTTTATGGATGAGTTTACAGCAACCGATGTAAAATTTATCTTTACTTGTAACTTTCCAAATAAAATTATTGAACCGTTACATTCACGGTGTGCCGTAGTTGATTTTAAAATTCCTAAAGATGAATCAATGCAGTTAAAATCTGAAGCTGCTAAACGTATTCGTCATATTTTAAAGCAAGAGAATATAAAAGTAGAAAATGTTGATATTCTATTAAAAATGGTTCATAAATATTTTCCAGATATGCGCCGATTAATTAATGAAATTCAATATAAAACCACGACTGGTGCATTGGAAGTAAACGCTCTATCCGGTGTAAATAGTGAGGGTATTGTTGAGTTATCAAAGATTCTATCTGAAAAGAATGCATTAGCTGCTCGTGAATGGATTGCAGAACAACCATATCTTTCAGTTGATGATATTGCACAAGACCTCCATAAAAATATGTATAATATTTGCTCAAAAGAGACTATGCCGCAGTTTATTTTAACTATCGCTGAATGGTTATATAAATCAAAATTCATGGGTGACCGTGAAATTGCAACAGCTGCAATGTTAGTTGATTTGATGTTAAATACAGAAATTCGTAAAATTGGTGAATAATATGAAATTAGGTGATTGGTTAAACTCTATCAATTATACAAAGAAAAATCTAATGCGGGATGATGATGGAAATATTATTCCACAAAATGTTAAAGCATATCCAGCATTTGTAATTAGTAAACTGTTAAGTTATCATGTTGATTGCTTACCATATATTTCAATTATGAATCAGTACTGTGGTACAGACGCAGTAGCAAATAACTTAATGCAATATGAATTTTTACTAACAGTTTTACCAAAGGGTAAACGATTTGCACGGCTCAAGAAACCTGCGCAAGTTGAATTAATTGACTTTATTATGGAACATGAAAAAGTATCATATGAAGTTGCAAAAGGTTACATTCGGTTGTTGACAAAAGAACAAGGAATTGATATAATTAATTCAATCGGCGGAAAACGTTAAATTAAATCAAAATACTTAAAGGATATACCATGAAAGTTCAAGTTATTAAAAACAGCAAAAAACGTGAAACTGCTTCTTTAATTGATACATTTATTGAAGTTAATTTAATTGATGATGATTCATTTCTAAAAATTAAAGAAACATTAACAAGAATTGGTATTGCTAATTCTAAAAATAATCGTTTAAGTCAAACGGCACATATTCTACAGAAACGTGGTAAATATTATATTGTCCACTTTATGCAACTGTTCGCCTTAGACGGAAAAAGTTATAAGTTTGATGAAGCTGATAAACGCCGCATTAATTCTATTGCTCAGTTGTTAGAATCATGGGGTCTATTAACAATTAAATCTGATATCGCTGAAGAATATAAAAATATTAAACCATACCATGTTGGTCTGAAATTAATTACTCATCAGGCTAAAAATGATTGGGATCTTGTTCCAAAATATACAATCGGTTCAGTTTAAACAAATATAAAAATAAGACCGATGTTAAAGTTTAACATCGGTTTTTAGATTTTCATGGAGATTATATGAAATTTTACACGTCTTATTTAAGAAATAAGAATGATTTATTAGTTAGAGGTTATGACGGTAATAAACAATTCTTCGAAAAACACGCATTAGCACCTTCCTTTTATATCCCAGATCCTTTAAATCCAAATCCAAAATATCACTCATTCTATGGTAAAAAATTAAAAAAGATTGATTTTGAAAATTCATGGGATGCTGGTAAATACAGAAAAGAAAATAAAGATATTGACTTACATGAATTACCATTTTTTGAATATGTTAAAATTCATGAATTGTTTAATAGTGACCATGATATATCAAAGGTCAAAACAGCAATAATCGATATTGAAACCAAGGTCGGTAAAGATGCTGATGGTAATACAGGATTTTATGATTCATTTCCAAATGTACTAAACCCATGTCATGAAATCTTACTAATTACTACAATTATTGGCTTAAATGTTCATGTATATACTATCGATTTTGATAAGATTAATGAAGATGAAATTATTGAAACTGTTAGAAAAGAATTACCACCAGGTGTAAGTATCGATAATTTCAATTTTAAGTTTACATATTTTAAAAATGATAAATTATTATTACAATCATTCATCCGTTTGATGCAATCAGAACGTCCTGATATCCTCTCTGGGTGGAATAGCAACGGGTTTGATATTCCGTACATTGCGAATCGAATCATTAAGCTGTTGGGCCGGAGCGCGTTAGAGTTACTTTCGCCTTTTGGGATTATTGATTCAAGAGTGTATGAAAAGTTTGGTAAAGAACAAGTAGATTATAAAGTCGGTGGTATTGAATTACTTGATTATTTAGATCTTTATAAAAAATTCGAGTTATCACCTCGTCCTAACTATAAATTGGAAACAATATCTCAAATAGAATTAGGTGCTGGTAAATTAGAGTATGAAGGAACATTTAGAGAATTCTATAACGGTACAGCTGAAGTTACTGACAAAGAAAAAGTGACAGATAAATTTAGCAATCTGTCACATAAAAGATACATGATTAAAAAGGAATTGGAAAAACGTGGTATTACAGTTCCTCAATAATAAAACCTACAATTTGAAATAGTTCTTTATTTTTATTTTTATATCTTGGTTGACCGATGGGACCTTTATTCATATTAGCTCGAACAATACCCCTCCATCGGTCTTCTGATATATCTGGGTATTTTTCAAATAATGTTTTAGTTGTTTCTATAATACCGTTAACTTTAAATTGTTTTTGTCTCGGGTGAGGTAATCCTAATTTGCTCCAATGATTAGCTACAAATTTAGAATGGTCATCGTCCTTCTCGGCCATATATCTATTAGGATGATGTTTTGCGGCACAGCTTACAGAGCAATATATCTTAGGTGAAGATGGTATTTTTGTGAAAGTATTACTACAGCCTTTACACTTAATATCTATACGACAATCTTCGAATATCCTACCAGCGCCGGCACAACTTCTGGAACAATATTTAGTGTCTGCGTGGGACATTATTTCAAATTCATTATTGCAATTTTCATTTGAACATGTTATAATAACCCTAGGTTTAAACGAATTACCTTGACCACCATCTTGTATATTTAGTAATATACCAGTATTATCGCATTTTTTACCGTACCATAAAATATAACGTCTTTCTAATGCATATGCACCGACTTCAGTTAGGTTTTTCTCTAAAAATATAATTTTTGTTCTATCTTTTGGTACTGAAATATGGGCATGTTTATCATACGCTCTATTTCCTTGACCTTTACCGATATAATATGGAGTGTTATCTGATTTTCTAACGTAAGCATATACATAGAATCTAAGCATGGTGGAATTCTCTCTAAGTTAATAATTCTACAGCTAATGGGTATTCGAGTACCGCGATTAGCAACCTTTATCATTATTTAATAGGAAGTATAATATGGATGAATTAAGTACAATGAGTGATGATGAATTATTATCACTATATATAGAAACAGATAAACAGGCAAAACAAGAATCATGGTCTAAGTTTATAGCATATAACATTATTGACGTTATCTTGGTACATGCACTAGATAAAGCATTATCGTTTATTGAAGTTGCTCTTGATATTGCATATTCATCTTTATGTGTCTATAGTGATGTTTTCAGAGTAACAAGAATCTGGGATAATATCATTGCTAATTACTGTCGTGAGAATGATGTATTAGTTCCAACAGATTTTAAACATGAGCATGCTGGATATCAAGGTGCCTTTGTAAAACCAACGATTCCTGGTAAATATCCAATCATTGCATCGTTTGATATTGGAAGTCTGTATCCAAGTTTAATTATGCAGAATAATATTAGTCCTGAGACATTAATACCTGAAAGCCAGACTTTACCATTAACTACTCAGGATGTTATGGAAAAGAACAAATATTATAAAGATGCTATTAAAAATGCTCGAGAATTAAACGCTACTCTTTCATCAAATGGTTCGTTATTCAGTAAAGAAAAGATTGGTTATATTCCAACATTAATTGAAATCTATGCTGATGAGCGCTTTGCAGCAAAACGTCAGATGGCAGCATGGGCAAAGTTGCGAGAACACGCTAAGATTAATCTCAGAGAAAATAATTATAGCGAAAGTTCTTCAGGAAATGTTGATTTTAATAATCTAGATTTTGATGGTGTGGATAAATTAGATAAAGATACACTTATTAGGTTTATTGACCATGCAACAACAACGGAACATAGATTTGATAAAAAACAGCATGCCAAAAAGATTTTGATTAACTCATTGTACGGTGTATTGGGTACTCAATATTTCAGATTCTTTAACGTTAAATGTGCTGAAGCAATTACTCTTACGGGTCAAACATGTACTGCTCAGAGTTTTGATGTTGTTAATACATTTATGCAAGATCTATTAAAAACTGATACCGATTATAGCGTTGCATCAGATACCGATTCTGTATATGTAAATCTTACCGACTTAATATCTATGATGTATAATACAACCAATGTAACACAAGTTTTAGATAAAATAGTTAAATTAACTGATGAAATTATTGGTGGTAAATTAAAAGAGAGATACGACCAGTTTGCAGAAGATCTAAATTCTGTTAGTAATAGAATTGTTATGAATCGTGAGGTAATCGGTTCAGCAGTATTTGTTGCTAAAAAGAATTATACTATCATGGTTTATGATGATGAAGGTCTACGTCTTGCTGAACCAAAACTCAAAGTAACCGGATTGGAAGCGGTTAAATCATCTACTCCAACATTCTTCCAAAAGAAATTGATGGAATGTTATAAATTATTATTCCAATCTGATGAAGAAGTAATGCATCAAAAGGTTGAAGACATATATAGTGAAACTATGGAATTACCACCAGGTGCACTTGCAGGTGTTAGTACTGCTAATAATATTGAAAATTATTTTACAACTCATGGATTTATGAAAGGTACTCCTAAGCATATTAAAGGTGTGTTGTCATATAATCGTTTAATTAAAGGTTCCGAATTATATCAACCTATTAAATCAGGTGATAAGGTATCGATTATTCAATTATCTGAACCTAACCCAATTCGTTCACCGGTTCTTGCATATTCTAGTAATTTCCCATCTGATTTAATAGATGAAAGTTACATAGATAAAGAATCAGACTATGAAAAATATTTTGTTAAGCCGTTAAATCGTGTTCTTGATGTACTTCAATGGAACCATAAATATGAGGCAAGTTTAGATGATCTATTCATGTGATAAAAAGGACATATTGAATAAATATGTTAATCATTCAGGTGGAGCATATGGTACTGATGCAGCTGGCGACTGCATCGGACGCCATTATGGCTTTACTAATCATAATCACTATAAACCATATAATATGCTTAAGGGTGGTCCAAAAGTATTAAAAGATCTTAATAGTTCTATTATACCAGTTTCAGCTGAAAAATTAAAAGACTGTAGAAATAAAGTTAATAAAATATTAGGTACAAACTTTAAAAATAATATAGCTGGTAATCTACATTCTAGAAATTATCTTCAATATACTAATGCTGATAATATATATTGTATATCTACTATCATTAATAATCATACTATCTCAGGTGGTACAAATACAGCATTCCAACTAGGCATTAAAGATTTATCTAAAAATGTTTATGTATTTGATTTAAAGAGTATGAAATGGTATGAATATTTAGATGGGCTAGTTGAAATAGACGGACCACCAGCTCTATCATATAATTATTCTATTATTGGTACGAGAACAATAGATAATTATCACGTAAGAAAGGTAGATTCTTATGGACAATCGTATTATGCAGAAAATGATAATTATGTCGGTGATGAAAAGAAAGAAGCGGTATGGGTAGAAATAGCAAAAATATTTAAAAATACATTAATAAAGGAAAATATTTTAAATGATTAATTATTCAATATTAGATCCTACAAAAGTAGAAATAGATAATATTACTGTTAAAATTAATGAAGGTGAATATGCTGGTACTATCTTAACATATGACCCGATAACAATGGGTGATGATGGTAAAATTCGTTATGGTATAGTTATAGATACATCAGTTAAAAATGGTAATCCCGTTAAAATGACAACAATAGAAAGTCAACTATTATCTGACGTTGGTGAGATATTTGAAGATGTTTTAAAATTATTTAAAAACAATATTCAGTATACATAGATTTCAATGTATGTTATAATATAAATCAATTTTGACAAAGGTGTATTGATTATGATTAATGACAATTATGATGGCCCAAACTACGGATTTATTAATGATGGGAAAGATATATTAATCTTAGAAGGTGATTTTAAAGATACAGTATATTCATATGAAAAGGTAAATATTGAGGAATCTATTAGTTTTTCAATTAAACCAAAGGCGTTCTATTATAGAAATAAACATATTATTTTAGACAGCAATAATGTTGAATCAAAAGAAGTAAATATTTTTGTTAATAATACGGCTGTTAAAATATTAAAAAGTATTCTTAAAATGCATTATTTGGCGTCTATTAGTAATGATAATATTGAAATAAAATAGGTGAATAAATGACAGAATCACATTTAGAAAAAATAATTATATCTGGTCTTTTACATAATATGGATTTTTCTAAAAAGGTAATGCCTTATACAAAATCTATGTTTTTTGCATCCAATACATCAGAAACAGTTATTGATATTATACTTGATTATACTGAAAGATATAGCTCACTTCCAAGTAAAGATGCAATTGAAATTGAGCTAGATAGTAAAAAGGGAATGTCTGAAGAAACATATAAAAATGCTAAAGTTCTAATCGATAAAATATATGATAATGAAATAATTGAATCTATTAATAAAATTGATAAAGAGTGGCTGCTTGAAAAGACTGAATCATATTATAAACAGCAATCATGTCATATTGCCGTATTAGAGGCAATTTCTATTATTGAAGGTGATTCTAAACTAAGCCCTGAATCAATACCATTAATTATGGAAGAGGCTTTAAGAATTGAATTTAATATTAATTTAGGTCATGATTATTTACTAGATTCAGATTCTCGATTTGAATATTATCATAAAACAGATGTTAAAGTACCATTCTTATTAAAAGCTATGAATGATATTACAGGTGGTGGGGCAAGCAGAAAATCATTGATTGTCCCCGTTGCACCTACAGGTGTTGGTAAATCATTCTTTATGACGGCATGGTCAGCATACTTGTTACAGAACGGTTATAATGTTTCATATATTACGTTGGAAATGGCCGAGGAAAAAATCGGTGAACGTATTGACGCAAATTTAATGGATGTTCGATTAAATGATTTAAACAGAATACCTAAAAATATTTTTGATAATAAAATCAATAAGATGAAGCAAGATTATAATGGTATTCTAAAAATTAAAGAGGAGCCATCAGCTACGTTTAATGTAGCAAAATTAAGAACATTACTACACGAATATAAACAAAAAGATAACTTTGTTCCTGATGTTATCATGATTGATTATCTTAACTTAGTGAAGCCTATGCGTGGTTCTCCAACAGATAATTCATATACGGCATTGAAAAATGTAGCTGAAGAATTACGCTCACTTGCATTAGAAATGGATTTGATTATTTGTAGTCCATCCCAGACTAACCGGGATGCATTTGGTCTTGATGATTTTAATTTAACTGAACTATCAGAATCAATGGGTATCGCACATACTGCTGATTTTATGTTTGGCATGATTGAAACACCAGAGCTTGCTGCAGATTTTCTAATGAGACTAAAACAGTTAAAAAATCGTTGGGGTGATATTAATGCTCCATCATCATTTATGGTATCAACAAATAAAGCTAAAATGCAATTATATGATTCAGATGATATTTCAAAGTTAGTTGGTCATGGAAACAATAAACTTCAAGATAAATCTACATCTGATGATATAGGTAAATTGAAAGATATGTTAGCAAATAAAGAAGAAGGTATTACTAGTTTAATATTTTAAGGATAAATTATGAAAAATATAGTATTAGCGATTGGTCGATTTCAAGGTATTACTGAGGCACATGCTCGGTTATTTGATAAGGTTGATAAATTATCTAAAGAGCATGATTGTGAAGCTCTTGTTTATGTATCAACAAAAGATGGTGATAAAAAGAATCCAATAAAATATGAAAGAAAGGTGGAATTAATTAAAAGATTAATTCCATATGCTAAGAATTATATTTCTGATGATACATCGATTAAGCATATTATGGACATGGGTAAAAAACACTCAGATAAAGATGCAACTCTGCATGTTGTTTGTGGCGGTGATAGATATAGAGAATATCTCTACAAGTTCGTTAAATACAATCATACGCATTATAATTATAAGTATATTAATGTTTATTGTATTGGTGAAGAAGAGAGAAGCGAAACTTCTATATCGGCAACAAAAATGCGGGACTATGTATTAAATGATGATTTTGAAGAATTTAAAAAGATAGCCCCAAAAAATACAAAAGATGAAGACATACTTATACTTTATAATGAACTTAAACAATCATTAGGAAGTATACATGAAAACACTAAATCGGTTAATCGAAGAGCTAAGCGATAAAGATTTAGCTCCAGATAAAAAGAAAAAGGGTATCAAAAACAAAATCATGATTAATCCTGATTTTGATAAGTACCAGATGAAAACTCATGATGATTCAGATGTATCGGTTACAACTAAATCAACAACACTTTCTAGTAGTGGAGCGTCTGGTACTTAAATGTTAAATGAGACAACAAAAAATAGACTTATAGAAAATTATTCTAATAAAAATTATTTTACTACTGAAGAATTCTTATCAGACGCAAATAGAATTGTGTTAGTAGCTAAAATTATTGATAAATGGAATAAGAATGGCGAATGTAATTATCGATTATTATTAAACCATACAATTACTATCAATAACGTATTTGGCGAGGCTGGCTTATATGCTCTTTTTGAATATGCTCATAACTTTAAACCACTGATACCGGCCGTTTCAGCCATTTGTTATTATCTTGGATACATTAGAGCACCAGCATTATATGATACAGAATTGATGGAGCATTTTATTAATTTAGAATAATTTAAAATAATTACAAATATTAACAAAGGAATCATTGCATTTGGTTCCTTTTTTTGTTATGATATACAAATAAATTGATATGAATAGGTTTGATTATGAGTGGAATTATTGAACAGCAATATATAATGGACATTTCAAGTAGATTGGATTTATTCACTACTATTGTTCCTTCAAGAATTTATAACTTTAGTGATAAAATATGTCAGTGTGGTGGCTCATCAAAAAGTGACTACAAAAAACGGGGTTATTTCTTTTATAGCTCTAAAGATGATATATTCATGTATAAATGCCATAACTGCGGGCAAGCATTTTCATTTCAAACATTTCTAAAAGAATACTTCGAAACAGAATATAAAGAATTAAGAAAACGTATATTCAAAGAATCAGGTATTGTCCATAGAAAATTAGAAGAAAAAAAGGTAGATTATTCCGCCGATGATATTTTTTCTGATGAGTACCAAGAACAACTTGACGCAATTTTTAATACCGCTCAAGAAGCTCATATCTTTGTTCCATTATCCGATTTACCTGAATCACATAAAGCAGTTGAATATATAAACAGTCGCAAGATTCCTAAATCATCATTTGATAGAATATTCTATTCTGATAATTATGGTGATTTTGTAAATTCAGTCATACCTTCAGAAATTATTGGTGATAGAAAAATCCCAAAAGATCCTAGAGTTATTTTACAATTTTTAACTGTAAAGGGTGATTTAATGGGACTACAAGGACGGTGCCTATATAATGATTCTGAGTTACGCTATTCAATTACTAAATTATCAGAAGTCTATCCTAAAATGTTTGGATTAGAAACGGTTGACATTAATTCAAATTGTGATATAATCGTAACAGAAGGAGCGTTTGA
>JAODOK010002401.1:0-11890 GCA_027576575.1 Netuma bilineata | reverse complement strand
AGTGACTTACGGAGGCTAAAATCCTCCCAGCTCCTTAGAAAGAAGGGATTTGAACCCTCATCATGGAGATCAAAACTCCAAGTGCTCCCATTACACCACTCTCTAGTAAGATCAGCTAAATCAAGCTTTTGGGCCCATACCCCAAAAATGTAGGTTAAACCCCTTCTCTTACCAATGAGCCCCTATATCCTAACAATCTTACTCTCAAGCTTAGGCCTAGGCACAGCCCTAACATTCATAAGCTCTCACTGACTATTAGCCTGAATAGGTCTTGAGATTAATACATTAGCAATCCTACCCTTAATAGCCCAACATCACCACCCACGAGCCGTAGAAGCAACCACCAAATATTTCCTAGCCCAAGCTACTGCCGCAGCCACAATCCTATTCGCTAGCACTATCAATGCTTGAACCACAGGAGAATGAAACATCTATTACCTAAACCACCCCATCGCAATCACACTAATCACCATAGCACTTGCACTAAAAGTAGGACTGGCCCCAATACACTTCTGAATACCTCCTGTAATACAAGGACTAGACCTTTCCACAGGACTAATCATGGCTACCTGACAAAAACTAGCACCCTTTGCACTAATCATTCAAACAGCCCAAATAACCCACCCCCAACTATTAACTGCACTTGGTCTACTATCAACATTTATTGGCGGCTGAGGAGGCCTCAACCAAACTCAACTGCGAAAAATCCTAGCCTACTCATCAATCGCCCACCTAGGCTGAATAATCATCATTGTCCAATTTAAACCTCAACTAACCCTTTTAACCCTACTCCTATATATTGTAATAACCTCCGCAACATTCCTGACATTCAAATTATTATCTACCACAAAAATCAATACATTAGCAATAACCTGGCCCAAAGCCCCAATTATTACAGCCACTGCCGCCCTCGCCCTACTATCCCTAGGAGGCCTCCCTCCCCTAACAGGATTCATACCAAAATGGCTAATCTTACAAGAACTCGCCACCCAAAACCTCCCCCTAACTGCAACTATCATAGCACTCAGTGCCTTACTAAGCCTTTATTTTTATCTACGATTATGCTACGCTATAACCCTTACAATTTCTCCAAATACAAACAACTCCCTAACCCCCTGACGCTTACCAAACACACAAAACACAGTCCCCCTCACCATTTTAATAGCCCTAACCCTCTTACTTCTACCACTGACCCCCCTAACCCAAACATTACTCAACTAGAGATTTAGGATAACATAGACCAAAAGCCTTCAAAGCTTTAAGTGGGAGTGAAAATCTCCTAATCTCTGAATAAGACCTGCAGGACTCTATCCCACATCTTCTGAATGCAACCCAGACACTTTCATTAAGCTAAAGCCTTACTAGATGAGAAGGCCTCGATCCTACAAACTCCTAGTTAACAGCTAGGCACTCAAACCAGCGAGCATTCATCTACTTCCCCCGCCCCGTCAAAAAAGGCGGGGAGAAGCCCCGGCAGGCAGTAAGACTGCATCTTTGGATTTGCAATCCAACATGTTGTACACCACAGAGCTGTGATAGGAAAAGGACTTGAACCTTTGTTCGCGGAGCTACAATCCACCGCCTGACCCTCGGCCACCCTACCTGTGACAATCACACGCTGATTTTTCTCAACTAACCACAAAGACATTGGCACCCTCTATCTAGTGTTTGGTGCCTGAGCCGGAATAGTTGGAACCGCCCTTAGCCTACTAATTCGGGCAGAATTAGCCCAACCCGGTGCTCTTCTAGGCGATGACCAAATTTATAATGTTATCGTTACTGCCCATGCTTTTGTAATAATTTTCTTTATAGTAATACCAATCATAATTGGAGGCTTTGGGAACTGACTCGTCCCCCTAATAATCGGAGCCCCTGACATGGCATTCCCCCGAATAAATAATATAAGCTTCTGACTCCTTCCCCCCTCCTTCCTACTCCTACTTGCTTCATCAGGAGTTGAAGCAGGGGCGGGAACAGGGTGAACTGTATACCCACCCCTTGCTGGAAACCTTGCACACGCAGGAGCTTCCGTAGACCTTACCATCTTCTCTCTTCACCTGGCAGGGGTATCATCAATTCTAGGAGCCATCAACTTTATCACAACTATTATTAACATAAAACCTCCAGCTATTTCACAATATCAAACACCTTTATTTGTTTGAGCCATTCTAATTACTGCTGTACTCTTACTTCTTTCCCTCCCAGTTCTAGCTGCCGGCATCACTATGCTGCTAACAGACCGAAACCTTAATACTACTTTCTTTGACCCCGCCGGAGGAGGAGATCCAATTCTTTATCAACATCTATTTTGATTCTTTGGTCATCCAGAAGTGTATATCCTAATTTTACCAGGATTTGGAATAATTTCCCACATTGTGGCCTACTATGCAGGTAAAAAAGAACCATTTGGTTATATAGGAATAGTATGAGCCATAATGGCTATTGGTCTCCTAGGCTTCATCGTATGAGCCCATCACATATTCACAGTAGGAATAGACGTAGACACCCGAGCATACTTTACATCTGCAACAATAATTATTGCAATCCCAACCGGAGTAAAAGTCTTTAGCTGACTTGCTACACTACACGGAGGTTCAATTAAATGAGAAACCCCCCTACTGTGAGCACTTGGCTTTATCTTTCTCTTTACAGTTGGAGGGCTAACTGGTATTGTTTTAGCTAACTCATCACTAGATATTGTACTACACGACACATATTATGTAGTAGCCCACTTCCACTACGTTCTATCAATAGGAGCCGTATTTGCTATCATAGGAGCCTTCGTCCACTGGTTCCCCCTTTTCACAGGCTATACAATACATGACACCTGAACAAAAATTCATTTCGGAACAATATTCTTAGGTGTTAATTTAACCTTCTTTCCTCAACACTTCCTAGGCTTAGCCGGAATACCACGACGATACTCAGACTACCCAGATGCCTACTCACTATGAAACATTATTTCATCAATTGGTTCTTTAATCTCCCTAGTAGCAGTTGTAATATTCCTATACATCCTATGAGAAGCATTTACTGCTAAACGAGAAGTCCTTTCTGTCGAATTAACCTCTACAAACGCAGAATGACTACACGGATGCCCACCACCTTACCACACATTTGAAGAACCAGCCTTTGTACAAGTAAAAACTCACTAACGAGAAAGGAGGGACTCGAACCCCCATAAACTAGTTTCAAGCCAGCTACATAACCCCTCTGCCACTTTCTTCTATAAGGTACTAGTAAAAATATTACCCTGCCTTGTCAAGACAGAATTGTAGGTTAGACCCCTGCGTACCTTAAGCCTAATGGCTCAATGGCACATCCCTCACAACTAGGATTCCAAGACGCGGCCTCCCCTGTAATAGAAGAACTTCTACACTTCCATGACCATGCCTTAATAATTGTTTTCCTGATTAGCACCCTAGTCCTATATATTATTGTTGTAATAGTTACAACTAAGCTTACTAACAAATACATTTTAGACTCGCAAGAAATTGAAATTATTTGAACAATCCTACCAGCAGTTATCCTCATCTTAATTGCCCTACCATCCCTACGGATTTTATACCTAATAGACGAAGTTAATGACCCCCACCTCACCGTAAAAGCTATGGGCCATCAATGATACTGAAGCTACGAATATACCGATTATGAAAATTTAGCCTTTGATTCATATATGATCCCCACACAAGACCTATCCCCTGGACAATTCCGACTACTCGAAACAGACCACCGAATGGTTATCCCAATAGAATCCCCCATCCGAGTCCTAGTATCAGCCGAAGATGTCCTTCACTCCTGAGCTGTACCAGCACTAGGAATTAAAATAGACGCTGTTCCAGGACGATTAAACCAAACATCCTTTATCACCTCTCGACCTGGGGTATTCTACGGACAATGCTCCGAAATCTGCGGTGCTAACCACAGCTTTATACCAATTGTTGTAGAAGCTGTCCCCCTAGAACACTTTGAAAATTGATCCTCCCTAATACTTGAAGACGCCTCACTAGGAAGCTAAACTGGGATTAGCATTAGCCTTTTAAGCTAAAGATTGGTGACCCCCAACCACCTCTAGTGATATGCCACAATTAAATCCAGCCCCATGACTTGCCATTCTTGTATTCTCATGACTAATTTTCCTAACAGTAATTCCCCCTAAAATTCTGAACCACACCTTTACAAATGACATCACAATACTAAGCACCGAAAACCTTAAATCAGACACTTGAAACTGACCATGGCACTAAACTTATTCGATCAATTTATAAGCCCCACATACCTAGGTATTCCCCTAATTGCTATCTCATTAACTCTCCCCTGAATTCTGGTACCTTCCCCCACTAGCCGCTATCTAAACAACCGACTAATCTCTATCCAAAGCTGATTTATTAAAACCTTTACGCAACAACTGCTTACCCCTCTAAACCCTGGCGGACATAAATGGGCAATAATCCTTGCCTCCCTAATAATCTTTATCCTCACACTAAACATGCTAGGGCTCCTGCCATATACATTTACACCTACAACCCAACTATCCCTAAATATGGGCCTAGCTGTTCCACTCTGACTAGCCACAATTATCATTGGAATACGAAATCAACCTACAGTAGCCCTAGGCCATCTCCTCCCTGAAGGAACCCCCACCCTCCTTATCCCAGTCCTAATTATTATTGAAACTATTAGCCTATTTATCCGACCCCTCGCACTAGGAGTGCGACTCACAGCCAACCTCACAGCTGGCCACCTATTAATTCAATTAATCTCAACCGCAACAATCACACTCCTACCCCTTATAACTACAGTAGCAACATTCACTGCCATCCTACTAGTACTCCTAACCCTCCTAGAAATTGCAGTAGCATTTATTCAAGCTTATGTATTCGTTCTACTATTAAGTCTTTACCTACAAGAAAACGTTTAATGGCCCACCAAGCACACGCATATCATATGGTTGATCCAAGCCCATGGCCTCTCACCGGCGCAGTAGCTGCTCTCCTAATAACATCTGGTTTAGCAATCTGATTTCACTTCCACTCAACAACCCTACTAACGCTAGGATTAATACTACTTCTACTCACCATGTATCAATGATGACGAGATATCATCCGAGAAGGCACCTTTCAAGGACACCATACCCCACCAGTACAAAAAGGTCTCCGATACGGAATAATCCTCTTTATTACTTCAGAAGTCTTCTTCTTTCTAGGTTTCTTCTGAGCTTTTTACCACTCCAGCCTTGCCCCTACCCCAGAACTAGGAGGCTGCTGACCCCCAACAGGAATTACTCCCCTAGACCCTTTTGAAGTACCACTCCTTAATACCGCTGTCCTACTAGCATCCGGTGTAACAGTAACATGATCACACCACAGCCTTATAGAAGGGGAACGTAAACAAGCAATCCAATCTCTTACACTAACCATTCTACTAGGTTTTTATTTTACTGCCCTTCAAGCAATAGAATATTATGAAGCCCCATTCACCATTGCCGACGGAGTCTATGGCTCAACCTTCTTTGTAGCAACTGGCTTCCACGGCCTACATGTTATCATTGGCTCAACTTTCCTAGCTATTTGCCTACTCCGCCAAATCCAATATCACTTTACATCGGAGCACCACTTCGGCTTTGAAGCAGCTGCCTGATACTGACATTTCGTAGATGTTGTATGATTATTCCTATATGTCTCTATTTACTGATGAGGATCTTATCTTTCTAGTATCTAAAGTTAGTACGAGTGACTTCCAATCACCTAGTCTTGGTTAAACCCCAAGGAAAGATAATGAATCTAGTTATAATTATCCTCCTTATCTCCACTGCCCTCTCCTTAATCCTTGCCCTAGTATCATTCTGACTGCCCCAAATAAATCCTGATGCAGAAAAACTCTCCCCATATGAATGTGGCTTCGACCCCTTAGGATCAGCACGCCTACCCTTTTCTTTACGCTTCTTTCTTATTGCTATCCTATTTTTACTATTTGATTTAGAAATTGCCTTACTTCTCCCCCTACCCTGGGGCAACCAACTTCCAGATCCTACCTACACTCTCCTATGAGCCGCAACCATTCTAATTCTCCTTACACTAGGCTTAATCTATGAATGAGTACAAGGAGGCCTAGAATGAGCTGAATAGGAGATTAGTCCAAACATAAGACCTCTGATTTCGGCTCAGAAAACCACGGTTCAAGTCCGTGATCCCCTTATGACACCAGCATACTTCAGCTTCACCTCAGCATTCACTCTGGGGCTAATAGGTTTAGCCTTTCACCGCACCCACCTCTTATCAGCCCTATTATGCCTAGAAGGAATAATACTATCCCTATTCATCGCCCTAGCTATATGAACTCTACAACTAGAATCAACTGCTTTCTCTGCAGCCCCCATCCTCCTACTAGCCTTCTCAGCCTGTGAAGCTGGAGCGGGACTGGCCCTGCTAGTCGCTACAGCCCGCACCCATGGGACAGACCGCCTACAAGCCCTAAATCTACTACAATGCTAAAAATCCTAATACCAACAATTATAATATTCCCCACAATCTGACTCTCCTCCCCAAAATGACTTTGAACCATTACAACCCTTCAAAGCCTCACTATCGCTCTAACCAGCCTCACTTGAATTAAATGGCCCTTAGAAACAGGCTGAGCCTCTTCTAATTTATATTTAGGCACAGATCCCCTATCAACCCCCCTGCTTGTACTCACCTGCTGACTTCTCCCCCTAATAATTCTAGCCAGCCAAAACCATGTTAAAACAGAGCCCATTAATCGCCAACGAGCCTACATTACCCTCCTAACATCCCTCCAAACCTTTTTAATTATAGCATTCGGCGCCACCGAAATTATTATATTCTATGTAATATTTGAAGCAACCCTCATCCCAACCCTAATTATTATCACCCGATGAGGCAACCAAACCGAACGCCTAAGTGCAGGAACATACTTTCTATTCTATACCCTAGCAGGATCCCTCCCTCTACTAGTAGCCCTACTTCTTCTACACCAAAACACAGGCACCCTCTCAATACTTATCCTCCAATACTCACAACCATTAACCCTTGCCTCCTGAGGCGATAAAATCTGATGAGCAGGCTGTTTAGTCGCTTTCCTAGTAAAGATACCTCTTTATGGAGTCCACCTATGACTTCCAAAAGCCCACGTAGAAGCCCCAGTAGCAGGATCAATAGTCCTAGCAGCAGTCTTACTGAAACTTGGAGGCTATGGCATGATACGTATAATAGTAATTCTAGACCCCCTCTCCAAAGATTTAATTTACCCAATCGTAGCCCTTGCCCTATGAGGAGTCATTATAACAGGCTCTATTTGCCTCCGACAAACAGACCTAAAATCACTAATTGCCTATTCATCCGTCAGCCACATAGGCCTCGTTGCCGGAGGAATCTTGATTCAAACACCATGAGGATTCACCGGAGCCTTAGTACTTATAATCGCCCACGGCCTAGTCTCCTCCGCCCTCTTCTGCCTAGCCAACACCACCTATGAACGAACCCATAGCCGAACAATAGTCCTAGCCCGCGGCCTACAGATTATCTTCCCCCTTACCGCTACCTGATGATTTATTTCAAATCTGGCAAACCTAGCCCTACCCCCTCTCCCCAACCTAATAGGAGAACTAGTAATTATTACAGCAATATTCAATTGATCCCCCTGAACACTTGCTCTTACCGGAGCAGGAACCCTAATCACCGCTGCCTACTCCCTCTACCTATTCCTAATAACCCAACGAGGCCCCCTACCACAACACATTAACAATCTCCAACCCTTTCACACACGGGAACACCTTCTTATGGCCCTCCACCTCCTTCCAATCATCCTCCTAATCACAAAACCAGAAATTATATGAGGCTGATGATACTGTAGATATAGTTTAACACAAAACATTAGATTGTGATTCTAAAAATAGAGGTTAAAACCCTCTTATCCACCGAAAGAGGCCCGAAGCAATAAGGACTGCTAATCCCTACGTCCACGGTTAAACTCCGTGGCTCATTCGTGTTAACCTGCTTCTAAAGGATAATAGTTCATCCATTGGTCTTAGGAACCAAAAACTCTTGGTGCAACTCCAAGTAGCAGCTATGGTAAACACTATTATAACTACTACCCTTCTCTTAACCCTAACAGTCCTAATTTGGCCCCTACTAATAACACTAACCCCCTCCCCCTTAAACCAAGACTGGGCCCTTAAGTACGCCAAAAACGCAGTATCCACTGCCTTTTTCATCAATATTATTCCACTAATCATTTTTCTAGATCAAGGAACAGAAAATATTATTATCACCTGACACTGAATAAACATTATAAACTTTGATATTAACATTAGCTTCAAATTTGACCACTACTCTCTAATCTTTACCCCTATCGCCTTATACGTAACATGATCAATTCTAGAATTTGCATCATGATACATACACTCTGACCCCTACCTAAATCGATTTTTTAAATATCTACTCCTATTCCTAGTAGCTATAATTATTCTAGTAACTGCTAACAATCTATTTCAACTATTTATTGGCTGAGAAGGAGTAGGCATTATATCATTTCTCCTAATCGGATGATGACATGGCCGAGCTGATGCTAACACAGCAGCCCTCCAAGCAGTAGTTTATAACCGAATTGGAGATGTCGGCCTCATCTTAGCAATTGCTTGAATTGCAATAAACCTAAATTCATGAGAAATTCCACAAGTCTTCCTACTCTCCAAAGAACTGGACATAACCCTCCCCCTACTCGGTATCGTTCTTGCTGCCACCGGAAAATCCGCCCAATTTGGCCTTCACCCCTGACTCCCCTCAGCAATAGAAGGCCCAACCCCCGTCTCAGCCCTACTCCACTCAAGTACAATAGTAGTAGCAGGCATCTTCCTACTTATCCGACTACATCCTCTAATAGAAAATAACCCATTAATCCTAACCATCTGTCTCTGTTTAGGAGCCCTAACAACCCTCTTCACCGCTGCCTGTGCCCTAACCCAAAACGACATCAAAAAAATTGTAGCATTCTCAACATCAAGCCAACTTGGCCTAATGATAGTCACCATCGGCCTTAACCAACCCCACCTAGCCTTCCTACACATCTGTACCCACGCCTTCTTTAAAGCTATATTATTCCTATGCTCCGGCTCAATCATCCATAGTCTAAACGATGAACAAGATATCCGAAAAATAGGAGGCCTACATAAACTATTGCCCCTCACCTCCTCCTGCTTAATCATCGGGAGCCTTGCACTCACAGGCATACCCTTCCTAGCAGGCTTTTTCTCAAAAGACGCAATCATTGAAGCCCTAAACACCTCCCACCTAAACGCCTGAGCCCTCGCCCTAACACTAATTGCTACCTCTTTTACAGCAATCTACAGCCTACGAATTGTTTTCTTCGTAACTATAGGCTCCCCCCGATTCTCCTCTTTCTCCCCCATTAATGAAAATAACCCCGCAGTAACCGCATCAATCGAACGACTAGCCTGAGGAAGCATCATCGCAGGCCTAATCATCACCTCATACTTCCTCCCATCCAAAACACCCATCATAACAATACCCTCCTCCCTCAAACTAGCCGCACTCGTAGTAACAATCACAGGACTAATTATTGCCCTTGCACTCGCTACAACAACCTCTAAACAAATCAAAATTACCCCATCCATAACATTACATAACTTCTCCAATATATTAGGCTTCTTCCCCCCTATCATCCATCGCCTCCTACCAAAATTTAATCTCACCCTAGGAAAACAAGCCACCAACCTAGACCGACAATGACTAGAAATAGGACCTAAAGGACTACACCCATTCCACCATTCACTCTCCTCTATACTTGATAACATCAACACTAACATCATCAAAATCTACCTATCCCTCTACTTAATCTCAACAATCCTAATCATCGCCCTACTAACCACAATTTAAACAGCCCGAAGCGCCCCCCGACCCAAGCCCCGTGTAAGCTCCAACACTACAAAAAGACATAACAATAATACCCAAGCACAAGTAATTAACATTCCTCCACCCACAGAATACATTAAAGAAACCCCACCTACATCACAACGCACCATAAAAAACTCTTTAAACTCATCCACAACTCAGCCCCCATAACTACCCCAAAATCACCACGCTGCAGCTCCCACTCCAACTAAATATAACAAAACATAAGCCTTTACTGACCCCGTCCCCCATGTCTCAGGAAAAGGCTCAGCAGCCAAAGCTGCTGAATACGCAAATACCACCAACATCCCTCCTAAATAAATTAAAAATAATATTAAACCAACTAACGACCCACCATGGCCCACCAAAATCCCACATCCTACCCCCGCTGCCACAGCCAGCCCCAAAGCAGCAAAATAGGGCGCAGGATTAGAAGCAACCCCCACCAACCCAACTACCAAACTTAACAAAAGTAAATTAATAAGATACATCATAATTCTTACCCGGATTTTAACCAGGACTAATGACTTGAAAACCCATCGTTGTTATTCAACTATAAGAACCATGATCACCCGAAAAACCCATCCTCTGCTCAAAATCGCTAATGACGCTCTAATTGACCTCCCCGCCCCCTCCAACATCTCTGCATGATGAAACTTTGGCTCCCTATTATTACTCTGTCTTGCTGTACAAATCCTAACAGGACTATTCCTAGCTATACACTATACCTCGGACATCTCCACTGCCTTTTCATCCGTAGCCCACATCTGCCGAGACGTAAATTACGGATGAGTCATCCGCAACCTACATGCCAATGGAGCCTCATTCTTCTTCATTTGCATCTACCTGCACATCGGACGAGGACTGTACTACGGCTCATACCTATATAAAGAAACCTGAAACATTGGAGTAGTCTTACTACTTCTCGTAATAATGACCGCATTCGTAGGATACGTCTTACCATGAGGACAAATATCATTTTGAGGCGCTACAGTAATTACCAACCTCTTATCTGCTGTCCCTTATATAGGAGATGCACTAGTTCAATGAATTTGAGGCGGCTTCTCCGTCGACAATGCCACACTAACACGATTCTTTGCATTCCACTTTCTCCTCCCATTTGCAATCGTAGCAGCCACACTCTTACACGCTCTCTTCCTACATGAAACAGGCTCCAACAACCCAATCGGCCTAAACTCCGACGCAGACAAAATCCCCTTCCACCCCTATTTTTCCTACAAAGACATTCTAGGCTTCATCATCCTCCTCTCAGCACTCACATTCCTAGCCCTCTTCTCACCCAACCTCCTCGGAGACCCAGAAAACTTCACCCCCGCTAACCCCCTTGTAACTCCCCCACATATCAAACCAGAGTGATATTTTCTCTTTGCATACGCCATTTTACGATCAATTCCCAATAAACTTGGTGGTGTCCTAGCACTCTTATTTTCCATCCTAGTGCTAATAATTGTTCCAATACTACATATTTCAAAACAACAAGGGCTTACTTTCCGCCCTCTCTCCCAACTCCTATTCTGAATCCTCGTAGCAGACGTCTTTATCCTAACCTGAATTGGGGGAATACCAGTAGAAGACCCATTCATCATCATTGGACAAATCGCCTCCATCCTATATTTCTCACTTTTCTTAATCCTAAACCCACTAGCAAGCTGATTAGAAAACAAATCCCTCAACCTCAGCTGCCCTAGTAGCTTAGACCCAAAGCACCGGTCTTGTAATCCGGAGATCGAGGGCTAAATCCCCTCCTAGCGCCAGAAAAGAGAGACTCTAACTCCCGCCCCTGACTCCCAAAGCCAGGATTCTCAACTAAACTATTTTCTGATATTAAGAATGTTTCATCTTTCATTCATTCACTATGGTATAGTGCATAATATGCATAACTCAACACTATGGTTTAGTACATATTATGCATAATTTTACATCATGGTTTAACGCATTAC